>JAVSIQ010000890.1:0-62099 GCA_038502775.1 Hippodamia convergens
GGTTGCGTTCATAAACTTACTCAGAGAGTAGAGTAAGAGTATGGACATATGATCAGAAATATACTTCGGTCTTTACTCCACACTCGCCGTTCACAAACTTACTCCGACAAATATCATTCAAAATTCAAACATGTGTATAGGTTATGAATAATACTTTTGCATCATATACATTTTTTTATATATCATTTTTATATTGAATTGTTTCTATCATGAATGAATAATAGAAGTTTAAAAAAAATTCCCTCTAGTCGTACATTTTCAGTTGTGTCTTCGTAGTATAGTCAATTTTTCTTTTATTTGAAAAGCAGAGCACAACCGTGTTTTTTTTTATGATTGTGAGGAAACTGATAAATGTTCTCAGGACTTTATTGAATAACTTTCAATGGGGCAGAAAGAATGAAAAAGGATATTATTGTCTATAATCTTCTCTTGCAAGCAGAAAATTAAAAATGTTATTACATGTTTTGTTGGTTTATTGACTCTACGCCAGAAAAAAATTAAATACTTCGTAACAAAAAATAGTTTCATTTGAGGAAGCTAACAAAAAGAAGTTGAAAAAATATTGTATGAAAGATAAAGCAAAATATGAATGAATCTTGAGAGATCTAAACTCTCGAATATAACAAAATATCAACGTAGATTCCAAATCAGGTACAAAAAGCAGTTATTGTGGGACTTTTCATGTCTCGATTTATTTGAACTTGAACGGACCACTCTAGGTTCTGCAATACAGGGAAAAACTCTTTTTTTTTACCATTATCTCTTGGTAAAGTTCACTTTGAGCTTCGTTAATTCACTGCTAGCAATTTCATTAAATTTATTAATCATTAAAGTAATTCTTTCTAATATTTCTTTATTTCACAGAATAGTTGTTCCACTTGAAAAATTAATTGTTTCGTATTTCGTTATTGAAATGAAACAAAACCAGAAATAAATACTTATTCGACTAATATTCAAGCTTCAAAAAGTCTGCGGGAGTAGGACAGAATGAAAATCGTACGTCACAACTGTCAGAGTATGTGTTTACTCTCCCAAATAGCAGAGTATGCAGAGCTTACTCAGAGGAAGTTTATGAACGCTCACAGAGTATACTCCGAGGAAGACAGAGCAAGTTTGTGAACGCTTCAGAGTAAAGGGAGCTTACTCTGAGTAAGTTTATGAACGCAACCCTTGAGGCCGCATCTCTTCCAACACTTGATGGTAAAAATATTGGGTTGAATACAATTTATTGCCGGCTATACATATATTGTCAAGTACTGATTGCAAACTTGTTTTTTCTAATTCAGATTCCTTCGTATTTCATAACTCCCTTGGAATGATGTATTTCAACTGCTTGGAAATTTTACCAACTGTTTTGAAATTTTACCAACTGCTTTGGAGTTTCTCCAACTGTTTTGGAATTTTTTTCCAATGCTTTGAAATTTTGCCAACTACTTTGGAATTTTTCCAACTCTTTTGAAATTTTTTACAACCTCTTTGAAATTTTTCCAACTCCCTTGAAAATCTTCCAACTGGTTTGAAAATTTGCCAACTTCGTTCAACATTGGGGGGGGATCATCCCCCCCCATCCCCCCCCTTGGGCCCGTCCCTGAAAGTAACAAGTGAATTGTATCGTAGAGCGTCGACCCATTAGATTATTATTTGCGAATAATTTTTGATTCGTAAGGAAGTATTAATGATCAATTTGAACTTCCTTGATCCCTGATCATAAACACTCCTTTGTAAACCAAAATTACTTCAAAAATGATGACCAAATAGTTCGACGATCCAGTTTACAAGTTGCTCAGATTTCACTTCTATCGGCAGTCCCAGAAGACTGTTTTTTCTTGTTTCTTGAGAGTCATTTTACTTATGTTTCTATATATATTTCATATATTTTTATAATTTGATGAATTCACCTTTGAAAAATATGGATATTCTAAAATTTTTCCAAAGAAGATCGAATGCCGATGACGATCGCTATAAGACACCAAAAAAAAACTTTATACATCAATGCAGACTCATTCCTCGTGTACTGATAAAGAAACAATCTTAGAAAAATATAGGAATTAACTTCTTATTGAATTTCTTGAGACTAAAAGAAGGCTGGTTTTTAGTTCAGAATGAAATATGCGTGGTATTACGATTCCGGTATTTTATTTTCAGTATTATTATTATTATTTTTGCGTGTGTTATGTCTTTTTTCATAATTAATTCATTTTGATAATATTTTTATATTGTGTTATTTCGGATAGTCTCTGAGTGTCTAGTTTTGAATTTATGGTTTGTTTCATTTAATTCATATTTCATTATTATTCATGTACAGTTTTTATGAATATCATTTTATCGAGCGTATATGTATATTTGTTTTTATTTCGTTATTACTAGTTGATGTATCTGTAGTTATTAGCAATCATACAATTTATTTCATTCCTTTCTTCATATTATTTATATTTCATTTTCCTGTTAATATTCTTTCATGAATTGTGATTTGTTTAAAAAACAGTTACCGTATTATCTTATACATATTGCCTTATATTGTTGATGTTAAAATAATGTTGAGGTGGAAAACTTAATCATTTTTAACAAATTCTGGGGGCGCTCATGCATGAATATAAAAAACGAAATAGAAAGAAATGGAATACTGATGTCGCATGCGCGTTATCGTTTTTCGACGATTTTTTTAGCCCCCCCTGAGAAAAAATTCTGCGGGCGCCCATGGTAACAGTTGCAGAGTTGGAGTTAATCATAAACACTTACTTATGACATTTTCAAGTATGAGTTATCCGACTGAATATATTTCGAATATATTTCTGTATTTGTAAGTTCTTAATTAATACGACAAATTAGTTTTTGCTTTGAATATTTCCTAAGTCTTACCGAATTGAAAATGTCTAGAATTAATCAGAATAATCTCTCAGGAAACGTCAGGCAATTTAAAGGTATTATACTGAGGATTCTTCATGGATTCATCAGATATATCTGCTAGTATTGATCGAGTTTCGCTTGTTTTCCAGGTAAACAATCATTTACTTCTTCAGGGTGATTTCTGAATAAATGGTACTCATAATCTCAGTTTCCTCCTACAAGTATCAGAAGAATTTTGGAGAAAAAAAAGGCGTGTCCAGTAATTATAGCCAGCAGTGACAAGAAACCTACAAGGAATGACTATAACTTCAAAGAGAAGCTGAGCGATGTTATTTTTTCATCAAAAACAATAAATATATCAGTTTGTACAGCGTGCTCAGATTTCTATGTTTTTGTACTACATTTTCTAAATCAAGCGGGATAAAACAAAAATAATATACATGTCATGCCTTTTTTTGTTGAAAGAAAGTCATAATGACTTTCTTTCAACATCAAAACGGTCAAATTTAATTCCATGAAAATACGAGCCTTGAAAAAGAATCACAAAAGGTTCGAAACGTTGGCGATGTATTAATAGGAAATTAAATTGATATACATATTTTGTCCAAATTCCTGTGAATATTATTCCACTATCTAAATTTAGATTCTGAGAAATATTAAAAAATTCAGCTAAAAAGTTCATTCCTAGATATCTCGAGAGGAATACATCCCTGGATGTTCAGAATAAACTGAAAACTCATAGAACGATTATCAAGATTCCCATCAAATGAAAAAAGTGAACTCGTGAGGTGAATGAATGCCAGTCGAAAGGATAAATGGAATATCAATTTTACCTATTGCAATAGGAGTGAATAGTATCTTTTGAGAACACTTAGTGAAGTTGCTCCTCTGCATCATATCAAAAAATTAACCCTGAATTGATTTACTCGGCTTACTTGTTCTGTTATTCAGTTGAAATAATGAAATCTCAAATGGAAAATAATAATTTTAAATTACATATATTTAGGTTATCTAAACTTTCCGGAATGATATCTTTAACCTAAGAAAAATAATGGATCGAAAACCAGTAGATTCTTTGCTTTTACAGAGGCCACACCGAGAACATTTTTGAAACAAAGATGAATTCAAAATGGTAATCAACGGAATGAATACAAGTTTCAATTCATAGGCTCACAGATCTTTAATCATGTGGTTGGAGAAATGATATCAGATTTTGTCACTAAGGTGAGAGATAAAACGGTTTCAGACTCATTCGGCATCATCAGTATCCCATACACCTTAGGGACAAGCTCTTCATGAAAAAGCTTCGATATTCAAAGCAATTAGTTGTGACGTACTGAGTAAAATATTAAAAAGTAGTGACATCTAATAGCATCAAATGAAGTTCCATATCTCCAATCACATTCTGAAAAGAGCTGCGTACATTCTTTTTCACTCCATGAGATTTTGGCATGACGGTTTGAATAAATCAAACATTTGAGCAAAACGACGTGTCTTGGTTATACCATAGGTTGGCTCTGGCACGAATACTTTCGATGTGGAGTGTCCAGGACAGAACCTCGGCCTATTTGCAGTCGAACATTCTTGAAGACAACGCAGTCAACAAGATAATTATTCTTTGGGTTGTTTTCATCCAAGTGTTTTGTGTATATTGAGTGGCAGTTAGTAGTTATTTGTTATTTGCGTGACCAATCAAGCAAAGTGTCTAGCTCACATTGCAACTGGGTCGGGTAATCTGCTCTACCGTAAATCTCAACATAATAAACGTACAATGATGGTAAGAAAAGAGGAAGATCTGCATGAATAACTAAAAAGGGGTGGCCCAGGACTGAGCCCTGTGGGACTCTGGTTAAAGATTTGCTCCTAGAGAAAATGTTTCATACTCTTAGGAAGTATTCTCTCGAGAAAGAAAGGGCTCTATCCAGCAAATAAGTTTACTCCTAACACCATAATGCTCAGGTGTCTTTAGTAGTCGCTTCAAATTAATCCTATCAAATGCGGTCGGAAAATATAGGTAAAAAACGTCAATCTGGATATTTTCATCGAGTGATTTGGTCCATACTTCCAAACATGATAACGAGTTGGTGATGATTGATCTACCTGGAAGGAATCCGAGCTGTTCTCTTCACCTTTTGGGTGGTACCTCATTCCAAAATTGTCTCCTTCCAGGAAAAATATTTGTTTTTACCCTCCTATTCACCAATTGCCACTTCTATGGGCGTTTCCTACCAACAAGCCAAATCGCTGCTTTTTTGTTCTGTTAAAAGTCACGAACTTAGCGTGAACCTGAAAACTATCCATCATCATCCTACTTGGTTTCAACTATTCTGAATATCCCAAAAGTATTTCTAGGTGTCCGAACCCTTGGCACCGAACCTAGCATGAATAAACAACCTGAGGTTCCTATCAATGATTTTCGGTCTCATCTTCGTCGTACTTTCCCATAAATTTGCGACACACTTGTTTCCCATCATGAGGATTCTTGGCGCCGGTTCGATCATATCGACTTGGGATGTGTTTTATGATTTCCGTTTCAAGAAATAATCTAGAAGATTCAGCTTTCTTGATTATTTCAGCTAATTACTAAATATTCAATATTTCGATTTATTACAAAGGTAGGTTGTCATTCAAGTCGACTTTTGCTATCACTCCTTTAACCCATGAACGAAAAATAATAATCACCAATCAATTATCATCAATCAATCAGAATTCGGGATTAAAATATTCCGAAAACGATGTACAGTGTCAAGTTCTATCAAGGGTACCTTTCTGGTGTAAAATTGAAATATGTTTAAGATAGCTCAAAATGTAGCTTGATACATCTGATATCAGAAAAGTTATGTTCAAAACAACTTGGTGCGAACCGTGTAACTAGTACCCTCTATGAGAGTCAGACATAAAAACAAATTCATTAGATGTATCAGCTTCCAAAACATATTCGTATAAACTTTCATCACAATGTTGCCAGCAGTTTCTGTATCTTGAATACGGATGGCCATTACGACTCATGAAATCAAAATCAGAGGAGGAATCAACCAAAGACATCCACTATGGATTTGCTTGGCCTTGAATCCGCTTACTCAAAATGCTGAATAGATTAGGAATAGGATCTTCTTGAAAAGAAAGTCAAGCGGAGCACATCATCTCACACCAACTCTATCTGGATGATCTCAAACTTTATGCACCATCTCATGATAGTCTGAAAGAAATTGTTATGCTAGTAGAGAGATTTTCAAGAGACATATGTATTACCTACTTTTATATTAGATAAATGCAAGATCATTAATTTCATCAAAGGTAGGTGTGAGCCAGAGCACGTACAACTGACAAAAGATGCGTTAATTGGATCATGGAAATGGGGAATATAAATATGTACTTTGAATACGAGCAGGTAAATACCATAGACCATGCTCGAAATGAAAAAGCCCTAATTGGAGGTAGACTGAAGAAGACTTACCCGCGAACATCTGTTTAACGCTTTGAATACATTAGCTATACCTAACATCCTCATTTGGAGTGATATCCTAAATAGAATTATATTTGGAAACCTAATGAGAAAAATAAGGACAATACTAATGAAATGTAGGAAACACCACCCAAAATCAAGTATTCTCAGACTGACATTACCGAGGCAGGAAGGACGCGGGAGTCTAATAGATATCAAGGAACTTACTGCAGAAACAATATGGCATATTACGTAAGCATGCAGTACACTATCACATAATGACTACTTATACCGTCATAATCAAGTTGCAGCACACATACAACATATTATTATTATTATTATTAATATATGGAAGAAGCTAAATCCAAACAAAGAGAACCTGAAAACATCCTACCTTAAATATGAACCACCTGATGTTGCACAAGTTCAAAATATCATCAAAATAAAAAACAATGTTTTCAGAATGCTTAAGAAAGCTGTTATCCTCAATATCATATGAATTCTAAGAAAATTCTTGAGTCAAGACTAGTGGTGATCGGCAAACACCCACACCTCTCTCTATAAATCACCAGGAAATAGCTGAGAAAAAACGAAAAAGCTAAAAATAATAATGGTTATAATGAATATAATAATTACAACAAAAATATTGAAAATTATGATAATAATGATGATAATTTTAAATTTTTAAACATGTAAATTCGAAGCCTAATGTCATTTGCGTCCACTCTCCTTATAGGTAAATATGAGTGAGTGCATAAGTCTTTTGATAATAATTATAATGAAAGTACTGCATGGGGATCGTACCACTGATCATTCCTGGTAGTGGCTTCATTCCTAGGACCCAGAAACTCAATCTTTTGAAATTGAAAATACCCGAGAATACCTACGTTCAAATGCAGAGGGCTGTACTCTTGCAGACGGCAGTCATCATGCGGTCCGTGATACGATGAAACACCAAATGGATTCAATTGGTCCATGTGGATCCATGAATCATCTGTAAAAGCAACCCTCAAAAGAGGAGGAAAAAATAATAATATTCGACAGTTTCTCCAATGTGAGACTACACAGAAACACCTTCATTGAAATTCAAGAGGCCATACTCCACACATGGCATAAGGTCAGGAAATTCCTGAATGTGACCTAATTTTTGAGCCTAATTGTAAGAATGATAGTAATGGTTTGATGATAAAATAATAAAAAACCAACGTCCGGTTGGTAAGAATTGTCACATACGAGGAGGTTACATTCCAGCAAGATATGGAGTGCTTAACGGGGAACTGGTGAACCCATTTAGATGACGGAGAATGATAAGAGTTGGACACAGGAAATGAACATATACATCATGCGTACCTATTACCAGCAAACAAGACGCGAGACAAATTTAGCAGCTTTCAGAAAAAACCTTCATCAAGCTTCTACAAGGCAATATCCAAACATTCCAGTGCAATTCTTAAAAATATCTTTTTTGGCAGACACTAGAACATATAAAAATGGAAGTTCAGGAAATGATGGATCACAAATGTAGTATAACACAAAGAGTAGAGCCAGATGCTGAAAAAAGACAAACTGGCAATGCACCATAATCAGTACAGAATTAAAGTAACATCAACTAGCAAGAACAAAATGAAACTGAAATAAGAAAAGATGAGCCAGAGATGACACCGAAAACTGAAAACAACAATGAAGAATCATTATTGTGCCGCCTACACTGAAAAAGAAAAAGGCAGCTATATTTCTTAAATATAAGATTCACATACCTTGGGATCAACCAAACCAAATATCAATCTATTTCTTGGATACTCTCTAACACAACGAAAAAAAAATGTATAGAACAAAAAGGAGCAAGTTGAGAATCGAACACAGGTAACAAACGAAAATTAACCAGAGATAACATATACTGGACGAGTATATGGACCTAAAATACAATATTCAAACTAAATACTTACTGGGTTTGAAAAGGAAAAGAAGATGAACCCTATTCTCGAACCGTCATAACAACAGAAATTCTTACCATCTATAAGATAATAACATCGTGTATTACCTATATCTTGAATGAACATGTGGATGAACAAAATATCATGACTTGGGAGGAGAAAAGATGCCGAAAATGTACCAAAGGGTGCAAGGAACAACTCATTATAGATTCAGTGATTCTCCATAAAGTTAAAAAAAAGCATGAACAGCTCTCGTGATTCTATATAGATTACCAGTAAGCATACCACTTGATTCTACACCTCACATTAATCAAGATTTCAGAGAATTACAAAGTATATCCCACCATTATCAAGTTTCCTAAGCCTTTGAAGAAACACTGAAACTCCTTTAATCAAAGTAAGGAGAGGAATCTACCAAGGAAACTCACTAAGTACTCTATGGTTTTGCTTGACCTCGAATCCGCTTTCTAGAATGCTTAAATCATCAGGAAAAAGATATTCTGTGAAAGATAGTCAAGCGAAGTACATCATCTCACACTCACACCACCTCTGCATGGATGATTTCAAACTTCATGCACGTTCTCATGATAGACTGGAAGAACTGGTGATGACAACACATCACAACTCATCCCAATGGAAGAGCTATCTCACCATTCATCCCTGAGGCCACAGATAGAATTGGTTGAATACTGAAGAGGCACAACATCGTGACTGATTATAAGCCAACTCAAAAACTTGACCAAAGACAAAGTCGACCCACTTGCACAAATCGGTAGTTACAGGATACCTTGCGACTGCGGCAAAGTCTACATTAGTACAACAAAACGGAGTATCAATACGAGAATCAAGGAGAATGAACGATGCTGTCGACTCAATCAGAAGAAAAATCCGCACTAGCGGAACATGCTCTAACAGATGGAGATAACATAGTTTCCTCAAAGGCAGAGGTTATTTCAAATATAAAAAGTTACTATCCAAGGATGAACATGGAAGCCATTGAGATTTATAAACATAAAAATAACATGAACAAAAGGAAAGAAACTCCATTGGTTCATAGCGCATGGTTGTCGGTGTTAGAAAAAGCCAATGCGGAGTGGGAGCGATGAGATAATCAACATCGCGCGCGTAAATCAACAACCTTCTCCATTAACCAGGGTATAAGAACCCCCGAATCGACCCAAAATCACTCTCGGAAATTCATCGGTAGAGTTACAACCTCAGAATAATCGATATCTGTTCGGATTTGGAAAGGTTAGTTACAATTTTTGCACAGCACTGTGAAAAGTATAAATAATAAAAGCAACGTTTATTGAGAATATGCCTAATGAATTGGTTGAGGCTTTCGCGGCCATCGTTCAATGTACCCTGTTCTTTCGAGGATTTAGGCCGACGTTTTTGATCATCAAATTTTTGGCTTTCCTGAAAATTTACAATTTTGGACGAACCGCGTTTCGCAGGTCTGCTTCTCACTTAATCTGACAAGTGAGGACGACAAACAGACAAAGGTATCCGTTTACACCACAAAGGAACAACATCTGGAGCGGAAATAAAAGCTCTTCATGGAAGACAGATGCTAGATGCAGAAAATGCTGTGACAAAGCAGAAACAATAAAACATGTTATGTCAGCATGCAGTGCAATATCACAAAATGACCACTTAAACCGTCATAATCAAGTTGCAAAATATATGAAAGAAGCTAAACCCAAACAGCGAGAGCCTGAAAATACCCTACTATAAATATGAACCGCCTGTTGCACAATCTCAAAATATCTACCACGATGTTTACCATTACTGATAACACTATTCCCTGCAAATACCCTAACATTGTAATATGGGATAAACAAAAGGAAGAAGCATACATAACACCCATAATATCACTAACACAACCAGAGAAAAGAAGAAGAAATATGGCAGGTGAAATCAAAAAGTGGAAACTCGACATGAGTGATCCCTAAAGAAGTACACAAAAACCTGGAAATCATCAAAATGAAAAACAATGCTTTCACACTGCTCCAGAAAGCTGTTATCTTCAATATCACAAGAACGTAAGAAAATTCTTGAGTCAAGACTAGATGTGACCGGCAAACGCCTGCACCTCGGTCAATAAATTCCCGTAAAACAAAAAATAATAATAATGATTACGATAATAGTGGTTAATATCATATCGTATCATATATTCATTTCACCTTCAAATTCACGAGTTCTGTCAGAAAATACTCATGTGAACCAACATACACTGTACACTATGTTTGACAATACTCAATTCACAAACAACATAATAATAATAAATTGACAACTAAGTAATACTTTTCATCATCATCATCATCAATGGCTCTACAACTCAAGGTGAGTCTTGGCCGCATTTAATTCTTCTCCACTCTAGTCGATTTTGTACTGCTAGCTCCCATTGTGTTATTCCCAGTTTCTGCAAATCACTGGTCACTGCGTCTCTCCACCGTTTTCTTGGACGACCAACCGTTCTTCTACCCTCAGGCCTTTCCCAGAATGCTATTGAGGAGTCTTCCATCTTGTGACCTCATGACATGTCCTGCCCATCTTATGCGATTGGACTTGATATGTCGCACTATATTCTCGTTCCCATAGAGTGCCTGTAGTTCTTGATTCTTTCTTATTCTCCATTCTCCCGTTATTTCGTCTCTACAAGGCCCAAAAATAGCCCTCAGGATCTTCCGTTCCAGTACCAGCAATCTATCAGCCTCAAGTTTATTCAAGATCCATGTCTCACTCCCATAAGTTATTGCAGGACGAATGATAGTTCTGTAGATTTTTATTTTCGCTTCTCTTGAAATTAATTTTGATTTTAGAAGTGTCGCCAAGGAATAATATGCCCTGTTTCCGACCATAATTCTCGATTCCACGTCTCTTTCATTCTTGTTATCAGCTTAAGATGAATATTTATGATGAGGATAAAAATACTAGATCGTTTTCCTATATTACTTTGATTCTCATATACTTTGGACTTTTCAATTGTTTATACTTTTCGTGCATATTCACAGTCTGAACTCTGAATATACAGGGTGTCCCACCGGGAGTGCCCATTAGCAGTTTATGGGGAAATAATAATTAGATCATTTCCGAATTTCGTGTGAAGATATAAGCCAAGAAGACCGTCATTTATGATATATTTTTGAATATGAATGACTTCTGTTTTCACCTGAAGTGGTATCAACTTTCTTATTTCAAATGAGACACCCTGTGTATTATAACTTTTTGGGATAGATCTTCGTATGCCACATTGATCTTATGTATCACTCCCCATAGCCATCTAGAGCCGTTTTCGAGTTACTCAATGTTTTTCGAAAAAATTTACAAATTGAGGCTTGTAGAACACTGAGAATTCAATGAAAGCGCAACGCGCAATCTCAGATCTGTTTTTTGAAATGGATTACTGACAATATATATTCATATTGATATACTGCGGGTGGTAAAATGAGAGTGTCAAAGTTGGAATTCAAGAAAAACTCGATTTTTTCAAATGGAAACCATATTTTTTTCACCTCACGAATTGATATGTGGTTTCCCTATATCCAAAATGTATCATTTTCGAGATATTCAGGAAAAACTGTTAGTGTGTTAAAGTTTGAATTCCAAAAAAGGCAGAAATTCGATCTTTCCAAATGGAAACCGAATCGAATTTCTGCCTTTTTTGGAATTCGAACTTACACCAACAGTTTTTCCCGAATGGTACATTTTAGATATGGGGAACTCTGAAAAGACTCCACTTATTTTTATCCCACAAATTCATATGTGAGTGAAAAAAATAAGGATTCCATTTCAAAAAATCGAGTTTTTGGCTTTTTTTGAATTCCAAATTCGACACACTCATTTTACTGCCCAGTATATCAAAACGTTATTTTCTCTACAAAGTGACGTCGAATATCTTTTCGGTAACCCATTTCAAAAAACAGATCTGAGATTGTGCATTGCGCTTTCATTGAATTTTCAGTGTTCTACAAGGCTCAATTTGTATTTTTTTTCACAAAACAGTGAATCACTCGAAAAGGACTTCAGATGGCTATAGGGAATGATATATAAGATGAATGTGGGATTCGAAGATCTATCCAAAAAACTTATAATATGCAGGGTGTTCCATTCAAAATAAGAAAGTTGATATCTTTTCCGGTGAAAGCGGAAGTCATTGATATTTGGAAATATATAATGAATGAAGGTCTATTTAGCTTATATATACACACAAAATTTGAAATGGATGGAATAATTATTTCTCTATAAACTTCTAATGGGCACTCCCGGTGGGACATCTGTATATAATAAGAAACATAGCATCACGCTCATAAAAATATTTGGTCAATACCATACAAATTATTGTCTTCGGCATTGAAAGATCATGGTATGAATACTCGTGTACTTTCGTTTGTTGTATCTCAGGGTACAATTATTCAATAATTCGCCCTTAAAGTCCTGAAATGCCAAATTGACCAAGACACTCTGAAAACGATCTAATTTGTGAACTTTCAGTCAAGCATAACATATGGCATTATCTTCGGGGGACGCAGCTCCAATGTCTACTTAAGTAGACATTTTCAAGACCGACGCAATCAAATGCTTCAGAAAAATACAGAAAAAGACCGGCTGGGCAGCGTTCACAAACTTACTCAGAGAGTAGAGTAAGAGTATGGATATATGATCAGAAATATTCTTCGGTCTTTACTCCACACTCGTCGTTCACAAACTTACTCTGACAAATGTCATTCAGAATTCAAACAAGTGTATAGGTTATGAATAATACTTTTGCATCATATACATTTTTTATTTATCATTTTTATATTGAATTGTTGCTATCATGAATGAATAATAGAAGTTTAAGAAAAAAATTCTCTCTAGTCGTACATTTTCAGTTGTGTCTTCGCAGTATAGTCATTTTTTCTTTTATTTGAAAAGCAGAGCACAAACGTGTTTTTTGATGATTGTGAGAAAACTGATAAATGTTCCCAGGACTTTGAATTACTTTTAATGAGACAGGAAGAATGAAAAAGGATATAATTGTCTATAATCTTCTCTTGCAAGCAGAAAATTAAAAATGTTATTACATGTTTTGTTGTTTTATTGACTCTACGCCAGAAAATTAAATACTTCGTAACAAGAAATAGTTTCATTTGAGAAAGCTAACAAAAAGAAGTTAAAAAAATATTGTATGAAATATAAAGCAAAATATGAATGAATCTTGACAAATCTAAACTCTCGAATATAACAAAATATCAACGTAGATTCCAAATTAGGTACAAAAATCAGTTGTTGTGGGACTTTTCATGTCTCGATTTATTTGAACTTGAACGGACCACTCTAGGTTCTGCAATACAGGGAAAATCTCTTTTTTTCTTTACCATTATCTCTTGGTAAAGTTCACTTTGAGCTTCGTTAATTCACTGCTAGCAATTTCTTTCCAATATTTCTTTATTTCACAGAATAGTTGTTTCACTTGAAAAATTAATTGTTTCGTATTTCGTTATTGAAATGAAACAAAACCAGAAATAAATACTTATTTGAATAATATTCAAGTTTCAAAAAGTACGCGGGAGCACGACAGAATGAAAATCGTACGTCACAACTGTCAGAGTATGTGTTTACTCTCCCAAATAGCAGAGTATGCAGAGCTTACTCAGAGGAAGTTTATGAACGCTCACAGAGTATACTCCGAGGAAGACAAAGCAAGTTTGTGAACGCTTCAGAGTAAGGGGAGCTTACTCTGAGTAAGTTTATGAACGCAACCCTGGATTATCACCCGCTTCGAAGCACTTTGTAACAGCTCGAACATTGCTGTTCCTCTGTAATTCGTCCCTGAATGAAACCGTGTTTTTTTTTTTGTGAAGAACTTCACGATTTCTTGGCATATGTTGTTTGATATTGAATGATATTTTCTCTGTCTATATAGGTAATCTCGATAATTTATCAATATGAAACAAACTACATCGAAAAATTACGCAGAACGTTAATTCAAGTTCCGAACAAAGTTACGAAATTATGAAAGATAAAAGCAGATGAAAAATGTTTGAATACCTTCCATAGGACACATTGGATCTGCTTTGTGCACCATAACAACATCTATATAAGACAACTGCAACCTCATAAGACTTGCCTTAACGCTTTCTATGATGTGTTTCCTGGACAGACCTCGCTCATCTGATCTGAAAAAAAGATAATCGCATCATGATGTGGCAGTTTTGAAATAGTATATTCTAAAACAAGTTGCAGAATGAGCTCCTATTCCAACACGAATGCGAAGTTCGAAAACGAGCGACGAAGGAGCGAGTTTTCGATAGCATGAGTGTTGGAATTGCCTTCTGCAACGAGTATTAGACGATATTTTCTCTGTCAAGTTTCGTGAAATACTCTCAGAATTTAAATAAAATTTCAGGTTAGTGACTTTTATATTTCATCTTGGCAGTTGGTGTGACTTACGAAATTTGACAGATTACGGAATTTGAATTGATTTGATTCGAAACTTGTTTCGATCGGAGGTCAGTACTGACAACCAAAAAACGAAAAATATAACTGAAAACAATGCTGTAATGAGTTTCATTACAGCACTACTTTTAGTACTGTAATGAACTCATTACGATACTGAAATAGAGAAAATATATTTCCGTTTTTACAGGCTTGATTCTGAGTTTCAATTCTAAGCAGCAAGAATATTGAAAATAGCTCAGCTCAATCTTGATTAGATTCTCTCAATCTCGATAAAGTTTCTCTCATAAGATCCTATTTACTTTATTTAGAAGTTCTGTCGGAACTTTTTCAATGTTGAATTATCAAAGTTTCAGATTCATAAGAGCAAAAATATCAACTTGTTCATCTGGAAATGAGTATTAATGCTACATGTATGGAAATGAAAAACAATCGAGAGAGCTGCACATTGTACACGAGTTCATTCAGGAAATGTCTGAATGCGTCCGATATCAATATGCGAAGTGATGATTAAATAATGTGTAGTGTAGCTCAGCAGTAAAAGTGGTGGACTCCAAGTTCAATTCAGGGCTATTGTAAAATACTTTGGTTTTGTCACACAATATGTTATTTTCAGCGCTCGACAAAGTCGAAATTTAATTTCAGTAAGCATGATTTCAGCACGATCTAAACTTCCAGAGTCATTAACAACGGAAAATCGTAGTCGGTTTTTAACATAACACGAATGTGTATAACTGATGTTTGAGAAAAAAGCGTTTTAAAAATTCAAGACATTGGTTAAAATGGAGAGTTCATTTTGTTACACTTAATGGGGTATTCGAATCACCCCCATGTATGTTATCCGATTTTTCACGGTTTCCGAGTTATGAATTTTTTTTATGAAATTTGAGAATTTTCAACTTGAACATCTTCAAAATTTTTTTTTCTAAAAGTAAAAGACTTTTCTGATATTTTTTATTGTAGATAGAACGCCAGGAATTGTACTTCGTAATCGTAGCTCTGATAAAAATTATGAAAATGTTGGTCTCAAGTGACAAAGTTACGTATTTGGGATCATGATCTAAATTTTCAAATTCAAATTAAAAATGTAAACAGGTTACTTCATGGTTTTTTAGTAGGCTTAAAAACTACGCCCAACACTCAGCTTTCAGAATCTTTAATAAAAAATGATACTCAACGGTCTACTTTTGCTAGAATTATTAGCCTTCAAAGTCAGCGAGGTGGGAAAAATTAAAGAACTAGACGTTTACTCAAAAATTATTTTTTGCCGTTTTAAGATTTTTCTGATCAAAAAAATATCAGAAAAGTCTTGTACTTTTAGAGAAAAAAAATTTTGAAGATGTTCAAGTTGAAAATTCCCAAATTTCATGAAAAAATTCATAACTCGGAAACCGTGAAAAATTGGATAACATACAAACATATTTTTATATTATATAACAATAGTTGCGAGTGGCTCATTTCGCACAACTAGAAAAAGTTAACAGAACTCGGTATTGAAGATAATGCAAAAAAGGGTAGCTTCATATCTGTCAAGTCGTTTGCAAAAAGTTGGTATTGTTGAAAATGGTAAAAATATTAAATCGGATATAATTGAATCAAAATATGGCATTTCTCAGGGAAGTGTTTTGGGACCTATTCTTTTTATTATTTTCATTATTGATATCTGTGATATTGTTGATGAAATTATTAACGCCTTTTGTTGATGAAACGAATTTGATAAAGCAGAGGCTCAGTCAATATATGATCAATTGAAATCATGGTTTGCAAAGAATAAATTTATGATGAACTGAAGCGAACAACAGCTTCATTATTTAGCACAAAAATCACCGTGAAAGAGGACGTACTTACAGAATTCTTTTTTGCATGTGATTGGAGTTGTGAAACTTTATTTTGAAAAAATTGGATGTCACTGCTTTGTAATTTCTTCTCAGTACATCACTACTAATTGCTTTAAATATTGAAGTTTTTATAAAGATTATGTCCTTGAGGTGTATGGGATACCTACCGATGATACCAAATAGGGCATATCTCATCTCAGTGACAAAATCTAATATCATTTTTTCAACCTCATGATTAAAGATCTCCGAGCCTGGTAATTGAAAATGGTATTCAATTTTTTGATTATTACTATTTTCAATTCATCTATGTTTCAAAATGATAATAATTATAATAAACAAATTTTATTTCAAAGAATATCAAAAATACAATATTAAATCACATAAGTAACATTAACTGAAATAATCTTAAAAACGGAAAAAAAAGAGAGCCCTACAGAAGGAACTCATCATATGAGTATGGTTCAATTGTCAAGAGGAGACTAAATACCTCTTTTTTAAATGAATTGAGAGAACTGATTGATTTAATATTTCGTGGTAATTTGTTGAAAAACTTAATGTAGTTATAAAATGTGCTTTTTTCCGTGGATGTAAGTCTATGCTGAAGATAGTTATAACACATATTTCTAGTAGAATAATTTGATCGTGGCTCTGAATGTTCAAACAGGGTCTTATTCTAGAAGAAATACAACAGACATTCTTGTATGTATACTGCATGGAAAGTGAGAATTTTATTGGCGGTAAATTTTCCTCCCATGTACTCAATATTAGTGAAATTCTCCATGCCCGCTTTTGTACCCTGAACATTGCAGAATGGTGTGATTATCCCTTCAGTTCACACAATTCACATTATTCTGTTAATTAATTATCTTTATCTGAAAAACACCTGCCTTATATGTGTATTAAATTATATATTCATCTACCTTATAGAATCAAAAGTGCCAATAGTTTTAAGAGCTTCAAGAAATATTTGGTCGATTTGGAACCATATTCGTTGAATGATTATTTAAGGTGATGATTATAATTCTAGGATTTCTCAATTGTCTTACAACTCAACTAGTGTTCCATACAATTTCTACGGCCTCATTAATTTCCAGAAACTTAAAATTTCATTAGAAAAATATGTATATTTTCAATCGGATCATAACTACAAAAAATCATACAACTATCATAAGTTCCTACAGTTTAGTTTTACCCCGAATCAATAAATTTATTTATGAAAGTTATTCTGAGAAATCATATACAATTCTAATTTCAACTGCAGCAGAAAGACTGCTCTTTGTGTACACTATAACCCCAATATACTTATTTATCTCCGATTCATTATAATGTATATCATAGTCGGAATAAAGAAGTCATTCACATTTTCAATCCTTCTAGTTTCAGATAATACAATCACGTCTAGAAGATGCTTAGCCATCTGTAAATGAACCAGCAATTCATCATTATGTTTTCACAAACCTCGAACATTAAAGTGGGCAATGCCAATAACTCCTCCCCCCAGTCCGCTCCACCCAACGCAAACTGCTGAAAATTTTCCACCACCCTAGTATCTATTTCAACATTATCATCTAACTGTTTCAAAACCCCTAACATTCCGCAAGTCAACAAATCAAATTATCCCAATGACAATGAATATATGTGAATATGGCAAACATCAAGAAATTTAGTTTTGAAATTATAAAACAAAATAACAAAATTAACTGTAAAAAAATATATCCAAAAGAAATGTAAAAATTCTACAAAAAGCAATAAAAAAATTACACAATTTTCTGATATTGGCTGTACAAGGAAAACAAATCAGATGCAAAGAAAGTACATCACTCACTGAACCAACCGTCTCAATTCCCCTTCCTTATCCTTGATGTGGGATTGACTCTTTTCTGTTCCTTCCTGATACCTTTCGAAGATTGAGATCTTGTTTTACCCAATTCTTCCCAGTCCTTTGCTTTGTGACGAACGTGACTAATAGACGCAATTTCCTTGTTAACCCTTGAATTTTGACTATTGTGTCTTCTGGAGGCTTTTGATGGTACGGAGCTGCAGACGGGACTATTAGGTGCACTTGTTCTCGCCTCAACACTTGCAGTAAAGGGAGGATGTGAGTCTCTAACTTGACTTTCTCTCTTGATAGCATATAATCTGCCTCAACTTGATTTTTCAGTTGTTCAACGGCGAATTTTTCACCGTTGACATATAGACACTTTGATTTAATATAAGCCTTATGATTTTTTGCTTTGGCTAAGCTCAGTAGATGTCTAAGAACTTTGAAGTCTTCAGGCTCCTCTTCACAAAGATCTTCATTTATAAAAATTTGAGTACCCTCCAGCTCACGTCGATTCTTGATAAGTCTTGCCTTGGCCAAAAAGGACAAGAATTATATTTTCATCACTGATCCGTTCTTTCCCAGTCTATATATATTGTTGATCTCGACTTCAGCTAAAGTAACTCCCAGAAGTGAGTTCAGTTGATGGGCAACCGATTGTACCAGATCAGATTCATCCAATTTCAAACCCAATACTATAACGGTGTTCCTTAGTGAATTTCTTTTAATCTTTAGAATTTCACCCTCCACTTTGGAGAGCCTCTCCTCACACGACTGCAATCGTGAACCCACTTTATCTAGCTCCTCTGGATAAATCCTCATTAACGGTCATCCTTCGCTCAGAAAGTATTGCAGTTAAGGGAGCCACAACCGTACAAAAAAAAAAAACGGCAAACGAAGATTTAAAACTCTTCTTGACGAATTTACAAAACTATTTTGCGCGGATGAAATTCCGGCGAAATTAAACACTTTCAACCCAAAATAATCGTACTTAATCACGTCGAACTGAACGGTACGTCTTAACTCACATATGGCTAATCTCCTGGGAAAGTCAAAACCAGGATTTCTGATGGAAGGATCAGTAATAAGATCTTTGTTGAAAAGAAATCGAATGCATTTCATTCAGATTCCCGGATTTCCTTATCTCTTCTATTCATGTCGATTAACGAATTTGACCAAAATGATTTAAGCGACTTCAATCTGGGGACCTTATTTTTTCATTTGGCTACAGAATCAAGTACCTAACTAGTAGTTACAGGAGAGATGAATCTTGATTTATCACATGGTATGATGTCGCAATTGTAAGGTAGATCATTGATTTTAGAATGTTGGGAAATTGAAATGTTCACATGGTATTCATTTATCTCGTTTGCTAACGTGACTGGATCACCTAAGATAGGTCTTTATTTCTGTAATGACGACCTGATTTCATTCACTATTCTTTGAGTTGTCTCAGTTTTGTTGTCTGAATTAGCTATTTGTTGATAGAACATATTAGCTTCCCGTTGTGACGGCGTCTTCCGCCGGGTTGCGACTTACACCTACCACTACCTTTCCAAGCTTACTAGGGCGCCAATTGCAATGGGTTTTATAAGGTCGCAATTCCTTACGTCGCTCACAGTTGTCCGTCCACCTGGGTAGCTTTTTTACAGTTGAAGACAAGGTTCGATTCAATCTGGGATGGTAGCGATTGATATAGTACTATTTCTTCCACTGAAGAGGAGCGACTTTGAGCTAAATAAATAAAACGCACTCCGACGAGACACAATATATTACCAAATACAAATACTTTAATTCCACACGCAATGCTGTAATTTATTGACGGTACTACAATGAAACGAATGAGGTAAAAAGTAGCAAAGTTAACAATATACACAAAAAGATACAAAGAAAATTGAACAGAAATGACGGATGGAAGAAAATGAAGCGAGGTGAGCGGGCGGCGTATGTAAAGCGGTTAAAATGCGTGGTTTGAAAGCAGTTTAGTAAGACAGCGACAGCCAGTAACTCAATTATCTTGATTACCAGTGAAAAGCATACGATGTAGCGGGTGAAAGGCGGTACACGCTGTCTACCTGTCACAAGTTATCCTGCCCTGCGCACGCACGCGATCTACTGTCCACTTCCCCTTGACTCGAAGATTCCGGTCCAATATCCCCCAGACAGGAGCAAAAAAACCAGGACTGCGCACGTCGGCGCGCCTGACAAAATGGAGTCCGAACAAACGTTGCGAAATTCGCTGGCCAGATGACAGCTACAGTGGGGAAATATAGGACATTTCACCCCTTTCCTCAAGGTTGAAGAGTCGGTTCAGTATTCCCGCGAAGGAGAGCCACAAGCAAGGAACCTGAGACCGACTCTGTTGAGGGATGGAAGAGTATCGACTCAATGATACCATACCTCTACCACCAGGGCCTAAATGTAGACTACGCGAATAAATACTAAGTAACAGTAACCTAGGTTTATATTGTATTGGCGCACCCGCCAAAAGGAGTTGGGGAACAGAAGAAGTGAATATCTGGCAAGAAAGTAACCGAACCCGGAAATGAGGACACCGGCCCCTTTTCCTTAAGGTTGAAGAGTCTGTTCAGGGTTCCCGCGAAGGAGAGCCACAAGCAATGAATCCTAGACCGACTCTACCTGAGGGGTGAAAGAGTATCAACTCAATGATACCTCTACCACAAACGTAGACCACGCGAAGAAATGCTAAAAAACACAATAATGAGGAGTATAAATTCCGAATATCGCCCCCCTGTCGAACAGTACAGGAAATCTTGCCGGCCACGTAGACAGGTGAATAAAATGGGTCTTACCAATCCTGTGGATTTCTGGTCTCGACACAGCACTTGAGTCTTATTTCACTCGTCGGAAACACCGAAATCGTAGCCTGAATGAGGACGGATGTGAATTCTAGCGCGCGCCGGCGATTACAATTTTACGCTCGGAATATAAGGAATTAAAATAACTCTTCGGTACTACCAGCTCGAAAAACTTTCGAGACTGAAATCCCGTCGTCGGAAAACTGAAAACTCGGAGAGCTGAAAACTTGACTATCGGAAAATTCAAAAACTGACTGTCCGCCTGAAAACAGCTGAATTTATAGGTTCGGTAGGAGAAGGAATATTTCGAGTCCCGGATATCGTGAAAACAATTGCCGCTCTGCACAAAAAACACATATGATACAGATAACGTCGCCGACTACGGCAAACGTAAGTTTTTCTACGTAGGTAGGAATCTGAAATTGGCTTCTTAGACCATGTACACATTAGGCGTTAGGAAACGCGCGTTAGCCAAACGCGCGTTTCAAAATACAAGTGCTCCAATGTATCCGTACACATGCAAACGCGCGTTTTTGATCCAACGCTCGTAAAACGTGCGTTTGAGGATATTCGACCGGGTACTCATTAGGTGTTTCGAAACACGCTTCTTGCTAGCGCGCGTTTCGAAAAACAAGTGCTCTTATGTACCCGTACACATGCAAAATGAGCGTTTGTATCCAACGCCCGGAAAACGTGCGTTTCAAGATATTTTTTGAAGCGCGCGTTGAATATGCGTCAGGTGGGCGTTTCGAGATACATGTGTTCTTATGCAGACGTACACACTTCAACGTGCGTTTTCATGACGATTGTATCTAATTTGGAAATGAAAATGGAATTTCGATACTGACTTTTTTATTGATGAGGTTAAAAAAAAACAGCTTGGTGTGACATGACGAGTCCCGAATATAAAAATAAAATAGTGAAAAAAAGGAATTGGGAAGAGATAGTTGAAATTTTCAATATTCATGGAAAAGTTTCAGATAAAAAAAAATCTTAGGGGGAACTGATAATGTCATCAACTGCATTCCTATTCATCTTCTCTTGTTTTCGAATTTCAGTCCAAAATATCAACTTCGGTCATTTTCTTCGTTTCTGTTTGTGCTCGGATGTCAAAATGAAAGCATTATACAGACATTTTCTTATAGCAATCCAGTAGCATACTATATTTTTTCCCAATAGGCTTCCTTGCTTATTTATACTATAAGATGAAGATGTATTTTTTCCTCCTGGGAAAACATACACTACTGGATTGCTATGAAAAAAGTGTCTGTATGATGTTTTCATTTAACATCCTAGCATATTCAGAAAAAGGAGACCGAAATTGAAAATCTCCGAAATTTCAACTTTGTTCTCGAAAACAAAAGAAGAGGAATGCAGTTGATGGATTTATCAGTTCCTCTAAAAAAGATGACCGTAAAGTGTGATTCATTTTCCTCTATCTCATTCGGTTAAAAAATTCTAGTTCACCAATTTTGTGCACCCTGTACAGTGAAATGAAAAAAGTACCCAAGAACCGACGCCTTTCAAGGAAAAGTGAATTGCTCAATATCATTCAAAGAGCACAAATTCCTCAAACGAAAACAACACATCAAGCATATATATTTCCATATTCCTCAATTAATCCAGGAGCGTATAACTATGTTGATATTAGCATCAACACAGACTTCTCAACAGTGGACTAGAGCTGGAACGCCACTGCAGACAGGGTGGGAATCATAACGGAGCCAGCAATCAGAAAGCTTAGATCAGTTTGAAAAAATGTTTCTTATTTTTCCATTCACAAGTACGAACTTCAAAGTGACAACAAGTTTTTCTTCTGGAGATATTGTCTCTCTGAAGGTGGTTGATTTACTATCCACTTTGATCATATTGAGTGGGTCATCAAATTATGTGACAGACATTCTAACATAATCAGTGTTGCCGTAATTTTGGATACAGTATTTGAAACTTTCCATGCGTTAGGCTTCGTACACATTAGGCGTTTGGCGTTGCGTTTAACGCGCGTTGGCAGCGTACACACTGCAGCGTTAGTTCGGCGTTAGATCAGCGTTATATTTTATTAGTTAAGGCGAGCATACCGTACTAGTTCAGTAAATACTTCAAAAATGAATGCTGAAGTGATTCGGTGTGTGTGGTTCATCTACGGTCGATATAAAAGGCGATGCCAAAGACAAAAAAAATTTGAGTTCACCCAATATCACGCGATAAACTAACGCATGGAAGGTTCCAAATACTGTATCCAAAATTACGGCAACATTGATCGAAGTTTTTCAATTATGTCAGAATGTCTGTCACATAATTTGATGACCCACTTAATATGATCAAAGTGGATAGTAAATCAACCACCTTCAGAGAGACAATATATATAACTTGTTGTCACTTTGAAGTTCGTACTTTTGAATGGAAAAATAAGAAACATTTTTTCAAACTGACCTAAGCTTTCTGATTGCTGGCTTCGTGATGATTCCCACCCTGTCTGCAGTGGCGTTCGAGCTCTAGTCCACTGCTGAGAAGTCTGTGTTGATGCTAATATCAACATAGTTATACGCTCCTGGATTTATTGAGGAATATGGAAATAGATATGCTTGATGAGTTGTTTTCGTTTGAGGAATTTGGGCTCTTTGAATGATATTGAGCAATTCACTTTTCCTTGAAGGGCGTCGGTTCTTGGGTACTTTTTTCATTTCACTGTACAGGGTGGACAAAATTGGTGAACTAGAATTTTTTAACCGAAAGAGAGAGGAAAATGAATCACACTTTACGGTCGTCTTTTTTAGAGAAACTGATAACTGCATTCCTCTTCTTTTGTTTTCGAGGCTAAAATTGAAATTTGGGAGATTTCAATTTCGGTCTTCCTTTTCTGAATGTGCTAGGATGTTAAATGAAAACATCATACAGACACTTTTTTCATAGCAATCCAGTAGTGTATGAAAAAAAATACAACTTCATCTTATAGCATAAATAAGCAAGGAAGCCTATTGGGAAAAAATATAGTTTGCTACTGGATCGCAATAAAAAAAATGTCTGTATAATGTTTTCATTTCGACATCCGAGCACAAACAGTAACGGAGAAAATGACCGAAGTTGATATTTTGGACTGAAATTCGAAAACAAGAGAAGAGGAATAGGAATGCAGTTGATGACATTATCAGTTCCCCCTAAGATTTTCTTTTTATATGGAACTTTTCCATGAATATTGAAAATTTCAACTATCTCTTTCGAATTCCTTTTTTTCACTATTTTAGTTTTATATTCGGGACTCGTCATGTCACACCAAGCTGGTCTTTTTTGAACCTCATCAATAAATAAGTCAGTATCGAAATTCCATTTTCATTTTAAAATTAGTTACAATCGTCATGAAAACGCACGTTGAAGTGTGTACGACTGCATAAGAACACATGTATCTCGAAACGCCTACCTGACGCTTATTCAACGCGCGCTTCAAAAAATATCTTGAAACGCACGTTTTCCGGGCGTTGGATACAAACGCTCGTTTTGCATGTGTACGGGTACATAAGAGCACTTGTTTTTCGAAACGCGCGCCAGCAAGAAGCGTGTTTCGAAACACCTAATGAGTACCCGGTCGAATATCCTCAAACGCACGTTTTACGAGCGTTTGATCAAAAACGCGCGTTAGCATGTGTACGGATACATTAGAGCCCTTGTATTTCGAAACGCGCGTTTGGCTAACGCGCGTTTCCTAACGCCTAATGTGTACATGGTCTTAGTCTATATCGTGATATTGGGTGAACCCAAATTTTTTTTTGTCTTTGGCATCGCCTTTTATATGGACCGTAGATGAACCACACACACCGAATCACTTCAGCATTCATTTTTGAAGTATTTACTGAACTAGTACGGTATGCTCGCCTTAATAAATAAAATATAACGCTGATCTAACGCCGAACTAACGCTGCAGTGTGTACGCTGCCAACGCGCGTTAAACGCAACGCCAAACGCCTAATGTGTACGAAGCCTTAGATTTTCACGATATGGAAACTCGAAATAATTTTATGTTCGAATTCAACATTGTTGGAAAATATACAGGATGGTTACAGTAACGAAGTTCACCTCGTCACAATACGAAATTACGAATACTTTCGTTTTTGAATTAAGAATGATGACGAAGTTCGCTTCGTTACACTGTTCTTGAAGTAGTCTATTGTATTCTACTTCATGCATATTCTTTAATTCGTTATTTGAATGACATAATATGTATAATATTTCAAGTCGCCTTCTACATAACCTGAGGAGAATTATGTATTTGGTACTTACATTTAGATTTGACAGGAAAAACTCTGAGAGGAAAACAATTTTCAAAATGAAATGTAAACATATTTTGAAAAACGTTCCATTGTCTATTAACATCATCTGAAGGAACATTTCTGACAAAACTCCAATCAGAATCCTCCAAGCATCTCAAAAATCGATTTTTATTTTCAGTGCTTAATATTCTTCGTTCGATATTCAGTGGCCTATTTCGTTCAGACAATATAGTGAGCTTTTGAGCTAGATGATCAGAAATCATCGTATGTAGAATGCTGTTCCGACATTGCAGGTGAGAACTAACCAGAAAATTATCTTGACAATGAGAACTGTTTGCAGTAATATGCGCAGGCTCTTCCGAAGTATGCAATATATTATAAGAATTTATCAAAAAGCAGAATTCAATTTTTTCCGTATTGTTCGAATCGAATTGAATGTTGAAATCACCTGCTAAAATTAAGCAAACACTTTCACTGACAGTCATTGACAGAATGCGATCAAACACTTCAAACAACTCGGTAGACAGCCACTAACATAAGCCATACGTGATTCACCACGAACTCACATCTCACATGCACAACACTCGATAACACCCTCAATAGATAGGTTTTTGATGTCAATCCTCTCCTTCACAGGTAAACAGTTCTTAACAAATATGGCACTACCCCATGACTATTGGTGCCCCCGCGGCAAAAACTGGCCGCTGTATAATATCCTTCGACTGCAAAATTCTGTAGCTGATCTTCGGTTTTCCAATGTTCAGTCAGACAAACACAGAGACAGTTATCATGATCGTAAAGTAGATCATTTTGTTGATCAATACTGTTTCCTACACATTGGATATTTTGGTGAATGATGCTCCAATTTTTTGGATTTTCTAGAATGTTAATTTTCGGTATATTGCTGACAGGATTCATAAAAAAATGTTTGTTCTGCTCAATAAATGTCTGATTCCTCAAGAAACTGATTCGTGTAATTCCAATACCACAGGGCTAGAAGGAAGGATCGTAAAATTTTTTCATTATCTATTATCTGAAAAGGTGCCGTAATCAAGAACCTTTTGAAACGGTTTTCTTCAGAAGATATTTCTAAAACATTGTAGTTGGTTTCATTGTCACCAGCTTTATCAACTATATATTTTTCAATAGCTGAATTCTCCAGATTATTTCTTGGCAACAAAAAACAAAAACACATGGACATCGAACGGCCGAATAGGGCCGTGAGAATCCTTTTGTTCAGATACAGTATGTGGGCAGTTCCGGCTGATAAGACGGGCGAAAATTAGACCACTCGCGTTGACAAGAACCTCATGGTGTTAAGTTATTGAACGGTCGGTGCCAAGAGGTCGGACACGTGAAAATACTTTTGGGATCTTCAGGATTGTTAAAATGAAGTAGGGTATTCAAGGATAGTTTTCAAGTTCGAGATGAGTTCGAGACATTAAACATATCAAAAAGCAGATACGTGTCTTAGAGGTAGGAAATGCTCATAGATGTAGCAATTGGTCAATAGGAGGGTGAAAACAAAGATTTTACCTTCAAGGAGGCAATTTTGTCATGAGGTACAACCCAAAAGGTGGAGAGAAAAATTCACATTCGATATTACAATTATCGAAATTAGTCAGTAGTGTTCGAAAAAAGAGCAGAAAAGGTTTCTTCGACTTGCTCACGAGTACCTGGTAACTTGCTCAGTGTTTGGGGTGTGAAATAAAAAATTAGTTAGAATTTAAGCCTCGAGCGGAAACTTGTAGATTTCTTGAGAGTATTAGGTAAAGTGCTAGGTCTTAAACGAAAACTTGTTTTGGAGTTAGCTATTCCGATAATAGTAGTGTAAAGGGGTAATTAAAGTAGAAATTTATATCTTTTAGAGTCACGAACTCGTCGAAATATCGCATGATGGAAACGGAAGTGCGTACGAGAAAAGGGTGTAAGGAAGTGAGGCGAAGAAACACAGATTGCTGTGTGGATTTAGTGAAGGAATCCAGTATAAGAAAAAATCACGTGTTATTCTGAGATTCAAGTTTTATTCAGTCCAGAGTCCTGAATCCTCTTAAGAATAAGATTTTTTTGTTTCATGTTCAGGTTATTGAAACAAATCTTATAACCAAAATAAAATTGTACCGTAGATTGTGTGCCAGTTGTTGCAACTTATAATAACAATAATAATAAACTTTATTTAGCACTCGGCTATTAATTGAAAGCAAAGAAATCTATCAAATATATAACCTACTAAACATCTTTTGAATTCTCTATAACAGGTGCAATATTTCATATTCTCATGGAGTTCATTGAAAAGAACCAACCCTTTGCTGAATGTGGATTTATTCGTTAATGTTGTGTTAAATGTATCTATGTGAAAATCATCTCGACGTCATGTATTATACTTATGTATTTCATTAGCAAAATGTAGATTCTCACTGAAATATTCAGGTAACATTTTATTTTTCGCCTTATATAGAAAATCTATTGTTCTGTAAATAATTCTTTGATTGAAACGCATTTATCCTAAACAATTCAATATATTTCTTATATTCGTTTTTTTATGGCATCTTAAAATACTTCTCATACCTCTATTCTGCATTTTCTGCAATTTATCTATGCTATCCTTATCCAAATTAACTAGTACTGAGGAACAATACTCCACATGAGGAATCACCAATGATCTGAACAACATCAGTGCGGTATTCATATCAACTTTACTGCGTATTCGTGAGATGAAACCTTTTTTTTGACATTTTATTAGCAATATAGTCCACGTGAAACTTGAACTTCAACTTCTCATCTACTATTAATCCTAAGTATTTCATTTCAGTTACCCTCTCCAATTCGTCTTTATAAATATGAACCCCGAAACTACCTATATCAGCATCACGCACCCTGTATTCACTACCCATTAATATATATTTTGTTTTTTTATATTGACACTCAAGTTGTTATCACAAAGCCAAATAATCTATTCAAATCCTCATTAATTAATTCGAACAAAATGTATATCATAGTATCATCCGCAAACAAAGTAATCTCACAATTCAATACATATTATTCAACATCATTTATATACAAAATAAACAGTATTGGCCCCAAATTTGTACCCTGTGGAACCCCGAATTCATTATCCCCAGTAGATGATACAACATTTCCAAATTTTACTTTTTGCGTTCTTCCCTTTAAATATAACTCAAACCACCTAATAACAATAATTTCCTGTCAATTGTCTCAAATGCTCTTTGAAAGTCCAAAATCACCACTAATATCACCTTACCATTGTCAATATCCCTCATCCACTTGTCACAACTATTCGATAATGTACTTTCACAAGAATGAGCAACTCGAAAACCTGATTGGTTCTTAGTGATAATTTTATTTCTATCACAATATTCTAAGAGCTGTTGTTTCACAGCAATTTCAAGAACCTTCTCTAACACCGGCACAGTATTTATTACCCGAAATTCCTCACACAAGAACGTCCCACTAACCTTTTGTATTGGTATCACAGTCGATGTCTTCGATTTCTCCGGGAAAGCTCCACTTTCCAATGACGTGTTGACAACATCCAGTAGCCTATTTCCTACAGCTTGAAACACATCCCTAGCGACCCTTGTATTGATACCATCATCTTGTCCCGATATGTTTTTCAGTGACATCATAATGTGTTTTAACTCTCTCATGCCGAGCAACTTGAACTTCGAAAAATGTTCATGGGTTTTTATATTAGCCAGATATCATAATTGTGATATTTTTTTATATTTTGTACTATATTTTTTATACTTTCGATGAAGAACTCATCGAATTTCTCGGCTATTTCCGATTGACATTCAATCGTTTGATTTTTGAATTTAATTGTCTGTGTACAATCTTTCTCTTTTCCAGGTAACAAAGGTGATACAATTTCTGAGTTTCTCATATTCTTGCCATATCTGATCCGACCCTGTTAAAACTGATAATTCATATTTTGTATCTCTTTCTTTCATTTTTTCTATTATTTCTCCATTTAGCCATCTGGAAACAACACTCCTTTCAGGTGGTATTTGAACCATTGGACACATTTGATCTATCAAAGTTACTATCGGTTTGATAAAATTGGAAAGCAATTCATTCACATTAGAACTGTCATTGTTCCATTCTGTACTCATCAATTCATTTTGCAATAAGTTCATATCATAATCTCTGTAAGAACGCAGTATTTTTATTTTCTTATTTTTATCCTCTTGGAAATTCAATTCAATCGGTTATATGGAATGATCTGATATCCGTGGAGAATGATTGACCTTGTGTTCCAATTGTTGGTCATTTGTTACTATGTAATCTATTAAAGTTTTACTATCTTTATGAAATAAGTTTGTTTTATTTTTTGTTTATTTTTTTTTATATTATTGAAAATTAGTCAGATTCGTTTCATTTTGATTACTGAAGAATCCCTGGAAAAATATCAAATACATAAAGTCCCGTTCTTCGTGCAACGAGCCGATACCTACAAATTTAAATTTCTTTAACATCTTTAAATTCATGGTAATCCACCATTCAATCGACGAAATCTACTACACGTTGAGTCAATAATTTCTTGCTCAAATTACCATTCGTTCAACCTTCGTTAACTTATGAAGTATCCATTAGGAAACTATACTGTAAGAAGCATTTTTCATCAGAAATAAATGCAGCAGATAACAATCACATTCATTTTTATATGAATTCATTCCATGTCATTCGAGAGCCCTCTTCAAATTGAACATTATTTTGAATTGAACTGAAAATGTTAAAAATGGTTATCGTAGATTGTTTTCAGCAGTTAGACATATGCCGTCGCGGAATTTTTTATTGAACTTTTTGAGCACCCAGCGTTGGCTGTAAAAGCCTGAAAAAACTGGGTTAGTTGGTGACTTTTTCATGAAAACTTGATAGGGAATGAACCCTAAATGAAAACCTCCCAAAATAAATTCTCTACATTATAGTGAAAGTCATCTGGTTCCTGAGTCCATAGAGGACAAACAAATACACAAAGACACGGACGTTCACATGCATAATATTAGTATAGCAGCAAAGATGTAGCTCCCATTGTTCAACAATTAATTTCTATTGACCTTGTCGTGTCCAATGTGTATGATTTGACGTAAAAAATTAACGAATTCAAGATTCACTTTTTGAATATGTAAAATTTTTGTATGGATACGAAATTTCATGGAACAATGTTGTATGCAAATCAAACAGCAACAGAAATTAACACTGTGCAAAAAAATTAACGCACATTCTGAAAATCTCGATTTTAATGAGTTCAAGAAGAAGGCTTCTCACAAAACTACCGCTTGGGCACATTCCTCGTGGGTCAAATTGCGTGTTTCGCGTTGCATAGCGATCGAGGGAAGAAAATCAAACGAAAGAAAAACTATTGATCACTAGAATTGATCGAGAACAACTGATTTCAGAATGAAGCCAAGATATTCAAAATTTGATGTCGTCTTTTTTTATTCCTGCTGGAAAAAAAATTGAAGAAAAACGAAAGTGAATTACATATGCATGCATAATTCTGATAAAAATAATTATCATAGAGACCACCTTCAGTTGTAGCGTAAATTTGAGATTTCCATAATGTGCCTTAATTTTTTTTGCGCAGTGTATTTATTTTGTTTTTTGAAAGGGTGACCTTGGACAATGCTGAATGAATACTAGCGGCGTATTTACAGAAGGAAAATATACCGATCAAGGACCTTGAAAAAATCATTTGACTTACAGAGAAGCTTCACGAAACTCACAAATATTGAAACATACTTTAAAAAAAATTAAGAGATCTTATAGTGGTCAAGCTCGTCTGTCTGACGATGAAGAAAATATAATTTTTGATGTAATTATATTAGTAAAAGACTGGTGACTGAAATTTTCCGTAAAAAAAAAGCAGATATACTGGATCTTAAAAAAAAATAAAGACTTTTCCCAGTGAGTAAAGCGTTATTAATCTCAATATTTTTGAATATTAGTTGAAATATCTTCATCTTCAATTTATTATTTACGTTATTTCCACAAAAATATCACCAAATAATCAATGTTATTTTGTTTTGTTTTAATTCATTTCATGTCAATCTTTTATTCAAATACCCTACCAAATGTCATCTACGTAATGAAGAAGTATAATTTCTTTGAACTATACACCGTTTCATGAATTGAGGAATCTGTTTATTTAAGCTTTTGTCCCAAGCCATCCAATCGGTGGGTGACTTGGGACGAGTATATTTTATTAATATCATTTCAATTATATCGGAATTCTGAAGCATGGAATATACAGGCGTCTACTTTCAAAACGGAAAACTCATAGAGGAAATTATTCAAGTGATTTTCAACAAAAAATGTCATATAACACATGATCGAAATCTCGACGGTTATTCTTCAATTCAACATTTATTATTCTCACGAAACATTTCAAGTTTTTTTATGAAATTAATAATACTCCAGTTATCCTTGTAGCTTCATCAAATCTAATTATATATCTGGAAATGGTATTAAATTTCATACCAGAACAGAATTATCGTTTGTAGAATTTATATATGAGTGCTTGGATAAGGGTCTGATGGTGGCAGGATTGTTTTTTGACCTGTCCAATGCTTTTGACGTACTTTCTTTCATATTAATGATATCTAAGTTCTATAATCTTGGCTTTCGAGGCGTCTTCTTAGACTGGCTTCATAGTTTCATTTCGGGCAGAACGATGAAGGTTCGTGTTCAGGATGCTTGGTCATGTGAATATAATATCACTTCAAGAGTGCCTCAAGTTTCAGTATTGGGACCACTTTTGATCATTCTATTTATAACTGACTTATCCAGTTACATTTACGGTAGTAAGTTAATGTTATTTGCGGATGATACTTCTGTTGCCGTGTCAGCAGAATGTTCTGATGAGCTTACATCCTCCTGAAGCAATCTTGTCCATGAATTTTCTGACTGGTGCCAGCGTAATTCTCTCATTGTCAACCTTAAAAAAACTAATTGTATCTACTTCGGAACCACCAATATTATTAGAGAGCAACTCATAATCAGTTGTCCGCGAGCAGTAATCAAATTACAGGACTGCATAAAATTTTTAGGTGTATATGTTGATAAGTGTATAAATTGGTGCCATCATGTTGACACACTATGTAAAAAACTTAATAGTGCATATTATGCAATTAATCGTATTAAGGATTCTTTTCCTATCAAATCGCTCTTAAACATCCACTATAGCCTGGCTTACAGTCATATAGCCTATAATATTCTACTCTGGGGGTCTTACCCCGACGCAGGTAGAGTACTTAGCACAGAAAAGAATCCTCAGACTGATATTTAATTGTGATCCACGATCATCATGCAAACCTTTGTTCTTTAGAAATTATATTTTAACTGCACCCTGCATATATATTCATAAATGCCTCCTGTTTATAAAGAATAAACAAGATAACTGGCAGCTCTATCTAGTTATCATGAATATGATACTAGAAATACCAACACTTTGTCCTTGCCAAGACACCGAACCAGGAAGTTCGAAAATTCTCCTACTTACAGGGGTATGAAATCTACCTAACTGTATAAAATTAATGAATAAGTGTAATTTTAGGAAATCTATCCGTGAGTTATTGTTGAGAAAATGTTACTATAGTGTAAGTGAATATTTAGAGATAGTTTAATTACCTAGGTTGTAGAATAGTTGACTTGTCCTATACATCTGTATGTTAAAATGGGCCAATAAATGCATTATTATTATTATTATTATATAATTCCAAAAAAATTTCTACTTGGTGAGGAGATGAATATCACTATACTGAATTGAACAAAATCAACCAGATTTTCGAATGGTTTTTTCGCTGAAAAATTATAAATTATTCATATGTTTTCTTTCCAGCATGAATAACTTCATTCGGTGTGCTTTCGAATGATATATCAACTCTTGTTCTAACTGCACACCAGTTCAATACTAGAAAAAAAGACCAATTCACCATACCATACCATAGCCGGAAATATGCGCAACAAGGAGTAGATTTCTCGGGCCCCAAAATCTACAACCGACTCCCAGATTGCATAAAACAGCAACACGGAAAAAAATTTAAAAAAAATCTCAAAAAAGTATTACTAAACAATACTTTATATCATATTGATTAATTTTTCAATTAATACTGATTTTTTTGAACGAAGCATGTAATATCTTGATGCTGAAATAAAGTATTATTATTAATACTGCCGTAATATCACGGCAACAACAAGAAAACAACGAAAAAATCCAAATCTAAATTTGCTTAATTTTGAAGCTCAAAATAAACATTGTATTTGAAATGTGGCAGTTTATGTCACTTAACTTTACGGAGTCCCAGTAACGTTTTTTTGATTTTCACGGATTTATTTAATTTATAATAAGTATTCGAGAAGAAATCTAGAAAATAATGCCCTGCTCATAATAGTTGTAAAGTACGACAGTTAATGAATGAATATTTCGGGGAGTTTGGAACGTACGATCCGGTAAGGCGGAATCCAAGGATCCAAGACTTTAAGCCTTTAGATTTTTATATCTGGAACACATTGAAAAAAAGTGTATCAAGTTCGCGTTCAGACTCGAGAGGATATCTGAACGAAAGGAAAAAGTGTTGTGCGTCAGAAACATTTGAGTCCAAGAGCCCGTGAGTGCCAGATCTTCGGATTTTCATAAAAGCTGAAAATTTTTCTATGTGTGTCCCTAATACAGGTAAGAATGATCCCCACCCATGAAGCTGAGGCAGCGGTGGCTTTAGCAGGTAACAGGTAACAAAGGTGTATACAATTCCATCTCAAATTTATCATAAAATAAAACTGAATTTTTTTATATTTGATTCATAATAATATCAAAACTCGCGTTGCTCATTGCCAGACAGTTAGTATGGTTGCAACCCTCTTCCGGACACCCTTAAACTATTATAATTTATAATTATACTTACGTTATATTATAAAATCTCAATTTTATATATAATTTTTTGGGGGCCTATTAATCGATGTTTACATAATAGCCGGACAGTTTCGACGGTTCTATCATCTTGCTAGACTCATTCAAAGTGAGCAGTAGTGTAATGAGTTTCATTACAGCACTACCTTTAGTACTGTAATGAACTCATTACGATACTGAAATAGAGAAAATGTTATATGTCTGCAATAGGACTCTCTGATATGTGTTGGGAATTCTTAACACGACTTTTTCTGAATGTGTTGAATCCTTCTATAACTATCGTAAGAGGCATATATAGTGGGTCTGCTAAACGACTCTCACGAAATCATTAAAATGCAAACAAGTCATATATAACATAGCTATACAATAATAAACTTGTTTGAAGTCATAGGGTCGGTTTCACACAACTTTGATTGTACCGTTAAATGAATTGGAGCTACCGCGATTGTTGAAATTTCGAAAACGAGTGATTCAATTGATTCGAATTTACGTAAGGGTTTGTTAATCGCACACTTAAAAGTTTTGTGAAACCCACCCATAATTTTTCCACATGTCTAATCAGATTAATTCATGGAAAACAACTTAAACATGGTGGAGCTTTTCCCCGAAAGTGTCTAACTGTTACAAGAAAATATTATAATCAGTAGAAAAAAAAGTACTAATTGTGAGAGCGCAGCAACCCGTAATGTTTTTGATGCAGAACTCACAGTATCACATATGAAAAATGAGATATGGTGGAATTGAGCTTGTGAATAGAAATCAAGAATCAACTGGCTCACAGAGCTAGAAATGAAGAAAAAATCGACAATTTTTTACTTTGGAACTACTGAATAGTGAGGTTAAACGATTTGGTTGGCAGTTGCAGTTTCCTTCTCAGCACAATATGGTCAACTGGTCGTATAAAAGATTTCATGCTCTATGGTGTTGCGAATGTTGCATAATAAAACGAATTGGTTTTTTTGATGTGGAAAAAATGTGACCCAATATCATTCAAAAATCAAAAAGATTTATTGTCCATGTTTTCAGAATATTCTTGGACGAATAGAATGGCCTGATGTTTTCGTCGAAAATATTCATCTGGAGATTTTTGTAAAAATATATAAACGTTATCAATATATAAACATTAGCTTCGTGCTGTTTCATTTTGAAAAGTTTTTTTTATTTCCACAAACCACCTTGTTGATGACTTAATTCTAATATATTCATCTCATCCAATTCGTCCCTGTGATGCTTTGGGGCAGTAAAATCATAAGTTTCATAAGTATCCGATTGAAATACCTAACAGAAACAATATTATACCTATGTTATATAAAAGTGTCATCTGTCATCAGAAAATTTTATTGAAGAGGCGTCATTTTACAAACAACAAAGAGAAGTTTCATCGATCGCCATGTTGGAACATACTGAATGTATGGAAAAATATGATTTTGGCTGAAAAATGTGATTTGTATTTTTTTATTTTATCATCAATGAATTATTGAGAATTTTGGCACATTGTGGGAACCAAGAAGGAACATAAACAGAAATATATTTTTTGTCAGAAAAATAATTTTTCTTTTAATATTACCTATGAAAATTTGTCACCACATATGTCATCTACTTCACAGTGAAACTAATTCGCCATGGGAAATATCTTCTGAATTTCGAGATATCACATTCACAGAGATCATTAATATATTCATCACTCATCGCTTATGCATGTTTATCCATCTGAAAATTATGGTAGGTTTGTTCACTAAAGGCACCTTCATACAATCATGTGGTAATATTAATGTCACCAGAATCACAAAATAGTCTTATAATCGACCGAAAATTGGTATGAAATTAATGGTTGTGAGGAACTTCTACATGTGTCGTAAAGTTGAACGTAAGTTCATTCACAGGACGAGTGTAGGATCATGTCATTAGAATGACAATTCTCGTAATATGTCTTAGTTTTCGGTCCTGAAAAATATCTATGGGAGATGATTGCCTTTCATTGGGGTCCCGTAGCGGTCTTCAAACATCTGAAGTGCCGAAAAATCATCACCTGGAAGGTCGTATCTGGTTTGAAAAAACCCTCACGACCAGAGAGCAACAATTTGTGGATTTTGAATTTGAATATCGAAGGAATTTCGAAAGGAAAGTGTGATTAGGTCTCCAAATTAGCTGATGAACATGGTATCGAAGTGATTCTTCTGCAAGAAACCCACACGACAACAGAAAAAAATCCTCGTGAAAGAGGACATTTGAAAGCTATGTATTAATTGATTTTTTACAAGTTTAGCTTGTTATGTTGAAAAATTGTCAGTTTTCGTAACTTTCAACAGATTCGGAAAGGGGAAATTGATGGAGTTTTTTTTGTCATTTCTTTCAAATTTTGTGACATTTCTGTCATAAAATATTCATAAACCTCCGAACATTATTTGGCCAAGAAATCTTAATGTTGATTATTTTTTAAAGTAGCAAATGCATTTCAAAAATGCTTTCGATTTATTCTGAATAATCGGTTTCTTTTTTTGCTTTTGTCTTTTTTCATTTCAGATTGAGAATTACGGGTCGTTTTGGGAAGAATCTGTGTATCCGAGCCCATCGACGGATAACATGAAGATGATCACACTGATGTCTTTCAAGATTTTCCTGATATTTGATATTTTATGTTATTTTGTTTACGAGGAGGCAGGTTTTTTCGGCTGAGGTTTTTTTCCCCTGGCTGTATAGTATCGTATGATACTAGTGTTGATAGTATCGTATGATTCTATAGTATCATACAAAGAATGTTATGATACCCCGTTCTTTTTTTACCTCAGCTTAGGTACTTTTTGTTTCAACATTTATTGTATTATTTTAGCTCTCTTTTTCATAAGAAATATATATATATATATATATCTACGGTACATTTTGGCATCCTCCCATGTTAAAATCGCGGTAAGAGTGGCATCCGCGGTAATGTGGCATCCGATATACGGATGCCACTTTACCATCAGCTGAAAATCACACAGAACGGTTCAGCATGGCATCCTCTTTACATTGCGATGATAATTGGCTGGACGCCAAATTTGACCATTTCTGAACGTCCTGTATGTCAGAGGTTCTGCGCGATCGAGTTTGGTGGCGCTGTCGTCACACTCGTGTATATTATATTCACGGATATGTATATTCTCGGTTTTACATTTAGCGGCTGAAGTGGCATCCGGAGCAAGCGGCATCACTGGTCTGTCGTTCACGGGACGAGTTTTATGGCTTTATAGACGTTTTTTGCATCGTAAAGAAATAAACATAACATTGCAGCTGGCGATAGAAGATATTTTGCCGGTATCTTGTTATGGTGCGCGGAATTTGAGATTGTAATATTTCTGCTTCTGCATTTGTGCAAGAATAATCATGATGATAATTATTAGAAAAATTCATCCTGAAATATATTCATTGAAACGATGAATTATAATATATGAATCGTCAGATTATATTCTTCACGAATTATTATAGGGAAAATATTGAAAGGCCAGTCGACTTGAATTATGTGAAAATTAGATAAATGGAAACTTAGTTTGGTTAAATTAGATTCAAAATGAGGGCAAAATTCTAATTTTTTTCTAGTATACATCCGAAACGGTGAAAATTTCCACCTGTGCTTTATTAGATAATGATATTTCAGGCTAATAACGATTATCTTCTGTTCGATGGAACAAGTAGTGAAATAAATATCATTTATGATTTCAAATATGAATTTATACCATCCAGGATGATTTACCGAGATGGTCTATCAGACGTTTGAGGAAACTTTCATTTTATTCTGAGTACTCTCCAACTTCTGGTATAAGGTACTCATGGTTCCTGGACATTTTTGCAGAAAAAGTTTATTTCGTAAAAATCTTTTCCATTTTCGATGATGCCGATAGGTTGTATTATAGGACTAGGACTGTTCGCGGATTTTACTAAAAATGTACGGAGTTTTGTTACGAACCTGATTTTCACGAGTGACCGAATCACTCGAAAATGCGTCACCTCGAATTTTCACACGAAAAACTCGTCTGATATGGGAACGACGTGTACGTGTATGTAAGTCAATCATCAGATTGTTATATTAACTCAGATTCTTTTTCGTAGTAGAAACTCTTATTTGAAAAATTATCATTTTGAGTTGATATTTTGCCATTGGATTTTGTAACGCAAAGATAATATACCTATTTTGAATCATTTGTTTTTTTCTGAATAAAATATTTCTATATCTGCCTGATCATGAAAATAGGTTTGAAATACATATTTCAATCCATTTTCAGCGCTGAAACTTTTTCATCGCATTGCAACGATAAAAAAATACAAAGTGAGTATCTATTTCATATTATGCTCAAAATGTATTGATTCGTCTCAAATGTTGTTAAAGTAGGTGGAGAAAACTCTGAATGAAACTCCCAGAAATATTATCATTGCATATATTAAGTATACAGAAATATTCTAAGTTTTAGATCTGTCAACAATCATACTGAAAATTTGGTATTTCGAGATTCGCATCAAAATCAACCTCAATATGACGAAAACATTCATTTGTACCGATATAAATTACAATTTTTTCGACAAAACATAAGAATTTCAAACTAAATATACAGCGTCATTCATTCAGAATGGTGATTGGCTGGATCTCAGAATATTATCTTATATAATCAGGAATGAATCTTATTACGAACTCGAACCTAATAACTCTGTACAATTCATTTCGATTCATGGGTGAATTTGTAAGGTGGTCACATAGGTGAAGATCAATCCAGCGTTACAGGTCTGTACCCTGTACCGCACGATTGGAAGATGAAAAGCAGAATACACCCATTATTTTGTTCTTGAATTGATATATTTTCATTCTGCCTTGAGAACTTCGAAGTCACACCAAAAAACTATAACAGATATTAAAACCGTAGAATATTATATGCATTATTGAATCTTTGCAGGTGATTTTTTTCATTTGGAATTCACCTAATTCTTATTCCCTTTTTTTAAATTATCAATCTCTTTGTGGGGTGTCCAATACCATTATGCAGAGATTTTGTTCGAAACGTGAGTCTGAGGTCGGCTTTTGACTTCATTGGGGTTTACAAAAGCTCGTTTATCCGCTAACAATTTAATTAATTAAATTCAGAGTGAATGTGAAGGACTTTTTTTTCTTGTGAGAATAGTAATTTTTGATTATTCGTTTTCGGATTGTTCAACTTTTTTTTCATAATTTTTTTTTAATAATTATAACAATACGAGCAATCAGAAAAAATCCATTCTATGAGCTTATTTGCTGGCTGCAGATCTGAGTGCTTTCAAGTGTCGTTGTGAGGTCCTGCCCAGTTTTTTTTCACATCTATTTCAGATCTGATGGACACTTTCGTTTGAGTCGCCTATCTCGATCGTTGTGCACTTCAGTCAGTGGGTGAAGTAAAATATTCACGTGGTTCTCCTGCTTCATGTGGTGATTCCCGCTTTTTTTATGACATCTTTCACGTATGGTACTTCAAGTTTTCTTGAAGTGTTTGATTTGAAACGTACCATATTGCATGTGTTATCATCATTCTTCGGATGTTCTGATGGTTCGAATAATCAAACTATAACATCTCCGATATTTTCATTTTATTTTATTTATGAAAGATAGGAATACAAACACAGGTTCCAACCCAAAAAAGTATTCACAAATTAAGTGGAAAAAATCATACAACCAAATGAAAAATTTAATTTTACACTATGTAGTTCCAAAATGAAATTGTACAAAATTAAATTTTTTTTCTGATATTTATTCTGATAGCGTTTGTTCTAGCAGTTTTTCAAATTGAGAAATGGACGTATTGAAGGGATTGATATCGCTAAACTCCAAATTAAACGTCGTCGAAAATCTGCAAAATTTTGTTGTTGATATACTGAATATCAGTTAATAGTGCTAAAGTTATAGATTTTATGGATTTACATGAATTAGGTATCTTCACAGTTGTCCTGAGAAATTAATGCATGTAAATATAATCCCATTGAGATCTACCTCTCCATACGAGAGCTAGAAACCTCGAAAAAACGGGAATTTGGGTGCAGCTGCTTCTTTGATAGAAGTCATCTGGCAGTTGCCAACATGGCAAGATTGACAAGTGCCAGTCGCACCTTTGAAAGTGCAGATTGAAGACAGTATTTGAGTACGTTTCCTTCTCATTGCATTAGATCTTGAAACTGAATAAAACAAGAAAATTTGATTACCAAACCTATCATTAATGCAATCATTCTACCGATTTTGATGAAAAAAAAAAACAATTTTGAAACACCCTGACTCCACCTACGCACATAACAGCATTTTTAGTCCTTCTTTCCAGTACTTCAACGCTTATCGCTTCAATAATTTAATCGATGAACAGAGGAGAATTTTTCGAGGTAGAATGTGAAAATGAAAGTCGATTCGAAAAGGAAATGACTTTTTATATAGGATAAATGGATGTATTTGATATCTTGGTTGTCAGTTTTCATGCCAGTGGGAATTCTATACGTTTTGATAACTCCAATGGATAAAGCAGGATTGAATAGTTGCACTAAATGTGCACAGGATCCTGCCTTTTTGTTGTTCAAAATAACTATGTGTTTCTTTCATTTGCAATAACACATGCATAAATAATTATTATTAATTATTATGTTATTCTGAGGATCATCTTCGATATGCCTCGAAAGGTTTGTGGATTTTTTTTTAGAATACGTGATATGAAAAAACACATCCAGAATAGTTATATGAAAACACGGAAAAATCTCATTTCATATATAGTTTTCAAACCCAGAAGTCTATCAAATTGAATCTTTACTTCTCCATTTCTGAATCGAAAAGTATCCAAAATTGAGGCTTACTGATATAAGGCGTTGAAAAATTTTTGTGTATTCTGAATTACTGTGGGCGAAATCCAAATCAGAGCGAATAATTGAACTTTTGAATCTGGAAAACATGATTATCGCATGGATAAACAATTACCAATTACGCAATTGGTAACGAAATAAAAAACTATTCAGTCAAGTGTGACTATTACTTTCAGCCATTCGATAAATCAAATGAATAAACATCTTGAATGACTTACGATCACGAACATGAGAATTACATCGAATTGGCAACATTGCTGGAAGGCAGATTACCTGGAAATAGAATATATAGAGGTCGAACTGTTTCCTACTTGTATCAAAATATACGGATGTCAGTCCATCCGCTGGATATAACTGGAAGTCGGAATGTACGGTGCAAACTTTCTTGAATATACACCAATATACACGAGGATGCAGGCCTATACTGTTCGGAAAAGATGCCAGTTTGTTCGTTGGATATATATATATATATATATATATATATATATATATATATCTACTAATTATAAATGTCGTATAAAAGTTGTCTAAACGTTTATACATCTACCTGTTACAGTCCCAAAGCGCTCTAGCAGACTGAATAATATTACTGAATTGTTGTATATTAGAAATGAAAATATTTACAGTATGAAAAGCTTTTACAGAATTTCTAAAGGACATTGAGCTGCTATGTGGGATTATAAAACATCATAATTACAAACTTTTCAAATGTCTGTGATGGAAGCATTCTGTGTGAGAGTGTGAACTTATCTCCTTTCTACTCTTATAGTGTTTGTTTATTCTTATTCAATGTTTTGGTTATACATTTTCTAGCAATATTTCAATAACTTTCCCCAGACACACATAATTGAACACTATAAGGGAGTACAAAGAAGGCATGTTCACACCCTCCCATATCTCAAACAAAACATTGCCACCACAGATAATGAACTTTCACAACTAACTAGGTGAAATTCAGAATTCAAGATGATATGGAGAAACTTATTACCTAAGAATTATATAATTTCGTAAGTAAAACTTTTTCAAAATGAAGGAAGCTCACCTTGTGCTCCAGTATATTTTGGTGGTAACAATATAGGTCGTTCTCTTCCATCCTCTCCTCTGTAGAATTCTTCCTAGTTCAACTTCTGCTCTCGTCCCTTCAAAGATATTTTGATATGAAACATCATGAAATTTATTGAGCATACTTCATATAGGTACACTGCCTGAGAATATTCGTGAGGTGCAATATAAAGGGATAAAAAATCTGGGAGGAGTTTTTCCTCCCACTAATTGTTTTGAATCTCAAATCATCCTGAATGAGCAGAATATTCATACATGCAGTAGATATAATTCGTGGTAACTGTTTTCAATCATCGATATCAGAATAGAATATTTTGACGTTTAGGTTTCAATCACAATGACAGAGGATTCAACAATAATCTTCAGGTTCGATAATATATTAATACTAATTAATTTTTATATTTATTTATTTATTTATTTAAGTACTACAATTCTAATTATTTATGGTACAATTGAAATTGAAATGCAATTACAATATGTCTAAACCACATCGCATCACAAATAAGTAACTTTCACAAAATGACAAAGATAACATCTATATAATTTCTTCAATAACCGGTTCGAGAGCAGAGTTACCTAGGCACGAATGCCTGTGTTGTAAATCTACCCTCTGGCGGCTGTACCTAAATTAAACAAAAAGTCGGTGAATGCAACCTAAATGGAGTGAAAACATGAGGAGTATAAAATACAATTATTCACACATACATAATAATCAGAGAAAGAGGTATCGACATCATATTGTGTAAGTTTCTTTTCTTTTTTGACCCATTCAATTTTGTACCTTTCTTTATGATTCAGAATGAATTCTTTCGCCTTCAACTTGAATCTTTTTGGGTTATTTTCTTCTCTCAGGTTAGTTCGAATGAGATTAAAAATTTTCGGACCATAGTACAAAAACGATCTTTTTGATACAGACTTTTAAAAAAAATCAAGATGTAAATTTTTTTGGTGGGTATATCTAGTTGTTCTCGTATTTTTTAAATAGAGCTCAGCTTGTTTATGAAACACTCTCAATATGCACTGATAAGTGGAAATGTCAGCGTTGAGGAGCCCCGAATCTTCGTAGAGTAATTTCGTGGAGAATAGCTTATTTTTTTTTAAATTAATTAATTATAAATTATGTATTAATTATTTTTCATATTAATTCATTATTAATTATTAATACTAAGTTATACTGCTTTATGGGTTTAATTAACACACTCTGTTCGAAATAAACTCAATAAGATCAGTTGATATTAATTCTCTTATCAGATTGACTTCATATGTCTTCTCATTTGGACTTTTCTAGATGATCTCTGTTTTCTTTTATATTTTTAGGGTGCTCGGAAAAGGAAGTATAAGTCATTTGCAATATTACAGGGTAGAATATAACTGAGTACAAAATAGTATATCTATTCTATTCGAATCAATATGAGATGGGTGCACTTTTTGAACCTTCAGTGAAAATGATGTACTTCTAATTATATTGTTATGATTCCGTTCACTTGTCGAGACTTGTAATCAGATAACCTAGCATCTCGATTTCATACTTTATGGCGATTGATATAAGTTCTGTATTTTCTTTGATTCAAATTTATTAATTTTTCAGTTAGATCTTTTCTTTATATATTGCTATGTTTTTTTCGAAAATTGCATAACTTTTCCAATTATAATGGTCTCACGAGAAAAAAACTTGATTCACCAAAAACTACCGATTTTGACTTATAGTCTTTTTCCCAAGCACGCTAGACTTGTATTTTTACTCTATTAGTGTCATGCTCCAACACATTTTTCCGGAATACAATCCTCAACAGCAATTCGCCAAAATCTGAACACCTCCGATTTTGAACAAAAAATTATGTACTGACTTGATATTTCTCTTAGTCGTACTCTTTGTGATTCATTTTTCATATTTTCATCTCGAATGAAGATAATTTTGTTTATTTTTCTGCTCTCGAGTTCCTCTATTTTGTTTTTTTCCTTAAAACTTAATATGGGTTTTCTCTCCCAGTCTCTGAAATAAGAAAGAATAAGAGAAAAAAATTTTTTAATAATATAAGAAAGGCCCCTGCGTAAAAATGACGGAACCTGATGGTTATAAAAGAAAAATCAAGGAGTCAGCTTGTATTTTGTTGGATGAGGCTAATAATCTTGCCAATTGTTCAGTAGGAATAGATCGAATTTGGATGGATTCATTGAAAAAATAACTAATTTCAGGAAATTTTGAAATAAAATAACGATATCAACATCTAGTAATCAATATTGATCTATGTTCATCATATTTTGACAAATGTCAATTCAAAAATCAATAAAATTGTCACGATTCTGCAAAGTTGCATGAAAATCAGTTATTGTCTGACGAAGGAGTCTGATTTAGACTCCAAAGATTTCAAAGTGTTTTCATTTTCTTTCTGTTCATTGTTAGGCAACAATTTTTTCTCGTAAAGTTTTGGCCCCTGACAAATAAGTGCTCAAATTTTTTACGCAGGGGCCTTTCTTATATTATTAAAAAAATTTCTAATTCTTTCTTATTATTATTATTTCAGAGACTGGGAGAGAAAACCCATATTATGTTTTCAGGAAAATGCAGAGATCTCTCTGTTGAAGTAAGAACTGCTGGCCAAAGTAAATTTGGGACCAGTCCACTTCTATAAAACAACCTGATGACAACTAATGTATTATGTTTGGCCTTGTGCGCATGCGCAACAAAAGCATGCTCAGGTACTAGTTTCTATAGACGCCAATTCTGTCAGGTACGTGTGATAGATAACGGGGTCCTAGAGACAGCAGTTGAGTATTGCTATTCCTTGATCGTGTATTGATTTATTGTAAAGTGTGAACTGTTTTAAATATCCATATAATAGACTTTGTTAAAATCTGTGCACAAGCCATATTGATTTCCACCCTCACATGGTAGCAGAGCTTGTGAAGACATTATAAGTGAAAGTATTTCAATAACCGTTTCGTCGACCACGTGTTACAAGAAGACCACGTGCGACAAGAAGACCACGTGCTTTTACCAAAAACGATGTCAATTAATTCCAACAACGTAGAAATGGATCAATCCAACCTTAGTGAGTCGGCAATGGATGTTCCACAACATATTTTCGCCATGCTAACAAACCCAAGTTTCGTGCAAATGTTGGCAGAAAAAATTGGAAACATCCGATCTCCATCAACGAGTGTGATATCAGATCTACCTACAGAGAAAGTACATCTACCAGCTTTCATAATACCACATTTTGAAAGTGGTGATAAACTAAAAGGACACTCGAATTTCCGCTCCTGGAAGCAAAGAGTGGAACGAGACATGCGGGCTCTAGGACGTTCGCAATTCCTACATTTTGATTTAGGCGGACCAGAATGTACAATGACTGTCGAAGAGAAAAATATGTATAATGCTCAAGTGCTGCAATATCTAGAGGCGTCACTGCAGCATGCCCCTAGAACCGTGATAGAAAATCAAGAGTCGGCAGCGGAAGCTTTCCAAAAACTAGTACAGATGTTTGGGAAAAAAGATGTGCAGAAGATGGTGGAAGTTTTGGACAACTTCGGGAAAACGGTGTTCTACCCAAAAATGAACCCGGTAAATTTCGTCTCCCAATTCGAGAAGGGGGTGCAGGACTTCAAGGAGCTAGGATGCCCTCTGGAACCAAAAATAGTGGTGGGCTATTTTCTACACAAGGTGAAGGATGCAAGAGGGTTCATGGCGTTCTTTACAACGATGGCGACCCTACCGGAAGAAACTAGGACGTATGAGTTTGTGAAAAATGCCTTTTTAGAGGTGGCAAATAGTCAATATTACAGAGAGGTCGAAAACAGTATGTATGAAAATGATTTTAATGATTGTTCTGATATTTGTTTTGAATGTTTTGATATACCAGGTAAAAATCTCAACACTGAGATCAATGAAGTACACACCGTATGTTCATCTTGTATTGACTATCCAATTGGAGAATTTATCGTTACTAATCCTCATTCCATTTCAGTACTCTGCATTAAATGTGGAAAGAATGATGATAATAATATATGTGATTTCTGTTTAGAGAGTAGATCAGATAGATCACTCAAGGAGGCCAATTCCAATAAAGAAAAATTCCCTTCAAAGCGAACTCCTTATTTAAAGGATAAAAGAGCAGAAAACAGCCCATACACAGTGGACCAATTAGAAAGAATCAAGCAAATGACACCAGCTGAGAAGCGTGATTCAAGTTGCAGAAAGGGTGGTTTGCTGTTCCATAAGGCTAACACATGCACGAACTCAGAGAGATTCTGTTATTTCTGCCATAAGAAGGGTCATGAAAAAAAGGACTGCAGAAGAATGAAAGAAAATAAATCTAGTAAGTCACTGTTTGATTTGAGCAATTTTGGTATGTTTGCAACATTTCTGGTTGATTCTGGTGCATCTCACCATGTAGTGAATGTACAAAATATTCTGTTGAACTATCAGGCTTATAAAGAGCCCATATCTGTTGTGCTGGCATCGGAAACTGAGTGCATTATGTCAATGGGTCAGGGAACTCTTCCATTACTTGTACAGATTGGAAAAAGTTCGCACATTGTACATCTAGCTAATGTTCAGTATGTCCCAGTAGTAAGGGATAATATTCTCAGTGTCCGTGCATTTAACGTTCAGTTTGGGACAAGCCTTGTGATAAATGCTAATAATGGATTTATTTTATCTAGAAAATTAAGAAGAAAGATCTCCCTGCTTTATGTATGGGATGGCGTGTATAGATTAACGGCAAGAGTAAATTCTAGTAGTACAAGTAAAATCTGCGAAGAAGTAAATGTAGATAAATACAAGTTAATAAATGAAAAGTTTAATTTGAAAGAAAATTCTTTGTGTGAATTGAAACTCTCGGTTATCAAAACCAATAAAATAGCTAGTAATACTAGGAGGGAAGCTCGAAAATTACGTAAAAGATTAACTCGTATTCAATTGAAACAGTTGGCTCAAGAAGGTAGTATGTGGCATCGTAGAATGGGTCATATATCATCCTCTTATTTAGGAAAATTACCTAATGTTGTTCAAGGAGTTAAAGAACTCACATATAATCTAAGTACTGGTAATTATACAATTTGTTCGAAAGCAAAGATGACCAAAAAAACATGTGCAAAAGAAAGAGATCGAGCCACCAGAGCTTGTGAAATTCTTCATTCAGATCTGTTAGTTATCAATCCGCCAACACATTTCACTAAGAAAAAGTATGTTTTAGTTGTTCTTGATGATTATTCAAGATATGCACAAATTTTCCTGTTGAAACAAAAATCTGAAACTTTCAAATTTTTAAAGAAAGCATTGAACGTTCTTCAGTCATTATTTCCTAATCCTGGTCAATTCAGTAAGTTACGTTGTGACAATGGAACAGAGTTCATCAGCGAATCGTGTCAACAAGTTCTCGATCAGTTTGGTATTCAAATTCAGTTAGCAGAACCTTATCAACACGAACATAATGGAACTGCTGAAAGGTTTAATAGAACACTCCAAGAAAGAGCTAGAGCCTTGTTATTTGAATCAGGCTTTCCAATTACTTTCTGGGGTTTTGCATTTTTGACCGCTTGCTATCTATACAATCGTACGCCTCATTCATCAGTAGATTTTCTGACTCCATATGAAAAACTGTATGGAAAACAAGCCGATCTGCAAAATATAAGAATTTTTGGCTCACAGGCCGAAGTTAAGAACGAAAATGTTCCAAAAGGCAGAAAGTTGAACGCAAGATCTAGCACAATGTATTTAGTAGGGTATACCGATACTGGCTATCTGTTGTATGATCCTAAAACCTGTAAAACGATTATATCCTGTAATGTTTTAATAAATGAAAAGTTGACCTACAAGTCATGTGAATCAAAGTTATCAGTCTCTGGTGATGAATTTATAGTTTCATCCGAATCTGTTGAGTCCAGTGAAGACATTTCTGTAACGCCCGCTGTTGGCAATTCTGTTGCATCCATAACGGACATATCTGTTGAGTCACCTGTTGACAATTCTGTTTTATCAGTTGCAAACGAACCTATTGAAAAGAAATCAGTTGATGAAAAGTCTGGTTCTGTAAGAACTGGAAGTCCAGTACAGAGTAGCTCAAATAATTCTGTTGATAAAACAAGTGCTACAAATATGTTAGAAAATGTTTCAGTTAACTCTCAGATAAACAATGAGATAGAATATGAAGAAATATCCCAGTTAGATGATTTTGACAGTGATGAAACCAAAGGCTGTGATATACCACAAATTTCAGTTAATGCTACAATTTTAAATGCATTTGGTTTTGTATATGATACAAAAATATACGAAACAAGTAAAACACCTCAAACGTATCTGGAAGCAACAACATGTTCAGAAAGCAGTAAGTGGATAACAGCAATTCAGTCAGAACTTGAAGCGATAAACCAACATAACGTTTGGGAAAAACAAGGTATGAAAAGTATTCCTCTAAAATGGGTATTTACAACGAAAGACAATGGTGTATGTAAGGCTCGTTTAGTTGTTGTAGGATGCAAAGATACTGAAAAGTATGCTTCTGAGGAAATTGCATCTCCTACACCAGCTCTATCAGTTGTTAAACTTTTGTTTACATTATCAGTTTCTAGGAAATGGCATATTGAACAGTTGGATATCAAAACAGCATTTCTGCATGGAGAAATTGATAGACCAAAATATGTGAGTGTACCTGAAGGAATCAATCTTGACAAAACAAAGGTAATATTGAAGTTACGAAAAGCTCTCTATGGATTATATATAGCACCAAAATGTTGGTTTATGACACTTGATAAATTTCTGAAGGATTCTAATTTTGAATCAAATTTACGTGAACCATGTTTATATAAGAAAGAAGAAGATGGTAAGATCATTTTGATTTTAGTATATGTTTACGATCTATTAATTACGGGTAGTTGTGGAAAACTTATTCAAGAAAATGTGAATTTGTTGAAGTCACGTTTTAATGTCAAACAGTTTGGCTTTCCAACTAAGTTCCTTGGTTTAGAAATCACTAGATCAGAAAATCAGTTGTTTCTTCATCAAACCCAGTTTGTGAAGGAAATGTTAAAGGAATTTCGAATGGAAAACTCAAATTCAGTTGATACTCCATTAGTTCCTCAAGGAAATCATAAAGTTCCAGGAGTTACTAATGAAGCAGATTTTCCGTACAAGAAAGCCATAGGCTCTCTGTTGTATTTATGTTTATTTACAAGACCTGATATATCTTTTGCTGTAGGTTACTTGGCTCGATTCCAAGCTAATCCACAACAGTATCATTGGACATTAGTAAAAAGAGTTTTCAGATATTTGAAAGGTACAAGTCAGTTGGGTCTAAAATATACTGTAGGCTCTCCAATTTTATCATGTTATTGTGATGCAGATTTTGCAGGTGATAAGAACAGTCAAAAGTCAACTACAGGCTTTGTGATTTATGCATTTGGTAATCCTGTTTTATGGTGCTCGAAACTCCAATCGACATTGGCACAAAGTTCAGCAGAAGCTGAATTCATTGCACTTACTCATGCTACTAATGAAATTCTTTTTTTAGCACAATTATTAGAAGAAACTGTTGGTCTCAGAGCATTTCCTCTTAATATATATGAAGACAATGAAGCAGCAAGACAAAACTGTCTAGCTAGCACAAGTAAAAGTCGCCTGAAGTATATTGAGCGTAAATATTTATTGATACGTGAACATGTGAGGAACAAGAAAATTAATATTGTGAAGATCAATACCAATGATCAGATTGCTTACATTCTCACTAAACCGCTGAGTGCAGCCAAGCTCAGTAAGTTTCGAGAATACCTTGTATTCTATGAGGTTTGATTTTCAGTTAAAGAAAAAATAATGGTTAAATCATATGGTAAGAAAATGAAAAAAGTCTACGACTAAACTCAAAACATTCTGCGTTTGATCAAACAATTATTCATTCAGCTTTATGATGATGATGATGTTTATTTATTTATTTTTTTTTTCAGTAATTACCTATAGGCACTCCATCTGAATAGTATTGTTAAGGATCTTTGATCTTAAACATACTTTGAAAGTAAATTCTGTTGTTTATCTCAGTATCATAAAAGGATCTTCGATCCCCTAAGTACTTTGATAATATTATGTCTGTTGAGTATTCATCGGTATATTGTGGAAAGGTTCTTAGTTCCTGGAAACATAATTTGATGATACTTGAATATGTTGTGTATTTGTTGGAGTTATATTGGAAGGGTCTCCGGTCCCTGGAAATATACTTTAATAGATATACACGTTGAAGTGTTTATTTGAGTCATGTAGGAAGGGTCTCCGGTCCCTGAACACATACTTTGATAAATACTAGTGTCTTGATTTGGAAGGGTCTCCGGTCCCTGGAAATGATAGATGCGAAAACAAAATTCTGACCACATGTAGTGTGTGTAAAGAATTAATCAAGTTAGTACAATATGAAGAAACATTCTATGTACGTCATGTTGATCTGTTGTATGTATATGTTGATCAGATATGTGATATGTATGCTATGTCATATGTATCTGTTGATCAGTTATAAGTTTCAGTTGATATGATGGTATAATATCATTTGTGGGAAGGGTCTCCGGTCCCTGGACACGATGTATTGATACCATACACAAAATATAAGGACAGTTGGTTCGCTATAAGGAACCCTATTCCATTATCTGTCAGCAACAGCTCTATACGGTTCCACTGACAATTCTGTTGTAGGTTTAAGGCTTGATTTATATAACTTCAACCAAAATATTATTTATTATTGTACACTTTATATATTTTCTCACTCCATTTAAGTCAGTTGGTTGGAACTTTTCTGTTTATGTATGTTATGTATGATTAGTTGTCAGGTCCTCAGTTTGGGAGGGGGTGTTGAAGTAAGAACTGCTGGCCAAAGTAAATTTGGGACCAGTCCACTTCTATAAAACAACCTGATGACAACTAATGTATTATGTTTGGCCTTGTGCGCATGCGCAACAAAAGCATGCTCAGGTACTAGTTTCTATAGACGCCAATTCTGTCAGGTACGTGTGATAGATAACGGGGTCCTAGAGACAGTAGTTGAGTATTGCTATTCCTTGATCGTGTATTGATTTATTGTAAAGTGTGAACTGTTTTAAATATCCATATAATAGACTTTGTTAAAATCTGTGCACAAGCCATATTGATATCCACCCTCACACTCTCAGAAAGTATTTCAATAGATATCTTCTATTTTGTGATTTGAAGTCTGGGTACCTTGGAGAAGAATATTTTTTTCGACCGATTCGATTTCGGTGTTAACGATGTTTATGCTTTTGCTCATGACTAGGTTCATCATGATCTTCGTTTCATAATAGTATATTCTAAAACAAGTTGCAGAATTCCAACACGAATGCGAAATTCGAAAACTCGCTCCTTCGTCGCTCGTTTTCGAAAGCGTGAGTGTTGGAATTGCCTTCTGCAACGAGTATTAGACGATATTTTCTCTATTTCAGTCAATTTTTGTGAAATACTCTCGAAATTCAAATGAAAATTCAGATTAGTGACTTTTGTATTGTATCTTGGCAGTTGGTGAGACTTACGAAATTAGACAGATGAAGGAATTTGAATTGATTTGATTCGAAAATTGAGAGTATCGGAGGTCAGTACTGACAACCAAAAAACTAAAAATTTAACTGAAAACAATGCTGCAATGGATTTCATTACAGCACTACTTCTAGTACTGTAATGAACTCATTACCATACTGAAATAGAGAAAGTTTATTTTCAGACCAACCTCGGAGCATGCCTCCTCCTAATCATAGAGCATTTGTCTCGCATTTCATAAGTCGTCAGTTGTTACGACTAAATCGTTCGCAAAGCGGAGGTGGCTAAGTTTCTGACCGTCTATGTTTATTCCCTTTATATCCCAGTCAAGTTTTTGAAGACACGTTCTAGAACGGTAATAAATTATTTGCTGAATCATGTGATTGAGTTATGGTTTCCCACATTATTATGATGACATGTAGAATAGGCTGGAGTGGAAATATTGACTTTTAAAATGCCTGCATGCGGAAAGGTGGTCTATATAATTGTTATAATATCCTGCAATATTTATAGTCGATCAGACTTTGTTTAGCGGTGCCCCCACTACTCTGAATTTCGAGTTCACTGACTACTACTAAACACGTTCATAAATCCTCGATTTATTTATATGTGAAGTTATATAACTTAGGCTAAATCGCTCCCTGAGCTTCAATCTTCAGATTTTGTAACGATTTATGGATGAATAAATTATTATTATTATATTATTATTTTTGTAAAGGTTAGATGCTGAGAAATGTTTTTGTTTTTAACTTCATATCACTAAAATAACTTTTCACTGATTTTATATCACACTGTGAACCTAGAGTCTCTTCAATTGATATCATCTTTTGGCGATTTCGCTTGTTGAATGCGAAAAATATGTTGTACTGTTGACTTGCAGTCGCAGTCTTGACATTTTGATTTATCACTTTTAGTAAAGAGGTATTCGGTCACTTCGGCTCTGTGTCCTACTATCGTTTCAGGTTGCATTTGATGCAACAGATATAAGTTGAAATCGTCGTTTGAGATAGAATTATCATTGATGACATTAACAGAGGAGTTATAGTTTGTGGCTTCTTGGTTAGCATTTTCATTTTCATGAGTACCAGTGTAGAAAGGAACCCATACGAAATGATGAGGAATTTCTTACAGGAGAGATGGCTGATGTGGTCTGGGGCACCTAAGATGTCACATAGTTCTGCCGATAATATACTGTTGCTAGGCTTGAGTTTATTGCAGATAATAAATTTCTTGGTCGTCAGGATATTTTTCAAGAACTTTTTGACATGTGCTTCACATCTCCCCACTAGTATGATTTTTGTCATATTTGAGAAAGGCTGAGATGACAAGTTATATATATTTTCGAAGAAACTCACTATTTTCTCAGTTGTCTGTCTCAAAGATGAATTATAGAATTTCCTAGCACTTTCTGGAAAATTTATTATTTGTTCTGGGCTGAAGGACTTAGGTCAATGGCCTTAAATACAGTCATTCATTTATTTTTTATTATTATTTATTCATTCAATATGTTTGAAATACAATAAATTCCTTTACATCGTGTAGTTTGACTATTATAGAAAAATTCTTGATGTGAAAAGAACTATATTTCCTGAACTTGATAGAAAAATATACAGGGTGAAAGTTGACCCTTCCATACCCTGAAAGTATTTACATGGTGTTTAAGATTGGAGTAACATAAATTTTAAAAATCATGAAGAAGTAAATGAAAAATGGTTAGAGTTTTCAGAAACCTTCAATAGACATTTTAATTCTTGCTTTCCAACTGTTCAGACTACTACAAGGGCTAAATCAGGCTGTTCTTTCAAACCACCTCCTGATGTAATTGCATTAAAAGACCAAGTGAACCTATTATTCACGATGTCATATTTCAACCCAGCATTTCTTGATACATACAAAAAGATCAAAAAGAAATACGACCATGCTTTGTCATTGGCGAAACAATCATCTTTAACTAAAAAAATTGTCAACTCCAGCAATAAATCCAGAACAACTTGGCAAATCATCAAAGATCTATCTGGTTCTAATAAAAAGAAAATCTGTATAATATGGATGGGGATCCAACCACTATTGTTGATGATTTTAATAGTTTTTTTGTAAACATCTCAGAGACCATATCACAACAGCTTGTCAAAAACAGTAATGGAATAAATGGTAACATCATTGGTAATATTGTTAGAAATGAGTCTTTCTTCATGTTCAAAATCACCGAGAATGAAGTTGTATCAGCTGTGAAATCTTTAAAAAATAAGAAATCATGTGGTCATGATGAGGTACCTATGAATGTAGTCAAAGAATGCATCCACCAAATAAAGAAACCTATTACCATCCTAATCAATCAGTCATTCAAAGAAGGTGTATTTCCAGATGATTTGAAGGTTTCCATTGTCAAGCCTCTACATAAGAAAGGTAACACAAAGCAATTCAATAATTACAGACCTATTAGTTTGTTGACATCTTTCTCAAAAATTTTCGAAAAGATATTATCAAATCGCATAATGAATTTTTTGAGAAAATTTAAGATCCTCTCCACTTGCCAGCATGGTTTCATACATAAAAGGAGTACAGAAACAGCAATTTTCGAACTTACCCAAAGAGTTTTGTCTTTTCTCGAAGAAGGGGAGATACCGGTTGGAGTGTTTTTGGATTTATCTAAGGCCTTCGATTGTGTAGATCACAAGCTTTTATTACACAAGCTCAATATGTATGGAATCAGAGATATATATGTATATATATATATATATATATATATATATATATATATATATTCTTATGAAAGTAGAGAGCTAAAATAATACAATAAATGTTGAAACGAAAAGTACCTAAGCTGAGGTAAAAAAAGAACGGGGTATCATAACATTCTTCGTATGATACTATAGAATCATACGATACTATCATCACTAGTATCATATGATACTATAGAGCCAGGGGAAAAAAACCTCAGCCGAAAAAACCTGCCACCCCGTAAAAAAAATAACATAAAATATTAAATATCAGGAAAAATCTTGGAAGACATCAGTGTGAGATCATCTGCATGTTATCCGTCGATAGATTCTTCCAAAAACGGCTCGCGATTCTTAATCTGAAATGAAAAAAGAAAAAAGGAGAAAAGAAACCGAATATTCAGAATAAATCAAATAATTTTGAAATTAACCACCCATTTTAGAAATGCATTCGTTACTTTATGTATAGCCTCGAAACCATCTTGAAATTTATAAATGGGACAACTATTTATAAGATGTTCTATAGTCTCCTCATTTTCCCCACACTCACAACTAGGACTCTCAACCGAATTCCATCGGAAGAGCATGCTATTGCAACGTCCATGGCCTGTTCTAATGCGATTTAGAACAGACCATATTCTCCTGGGAAGGTCAAAACCAGGAACTCTGATGGAAGGATCAGAAATAAGATCTTTATTGAAAAATTGGATACATTCCATTCAGATCGCCACATTTCTTTGTCGCTTCTATTCATATTAGTCAGAAAATTTGACCAAAAAGGTTTACGCGACTTCAATCTGGGGACCCTATTATCTGGAATATAGGTGAGAGATAAACAGTTGAGACTACTGGATAGCTATCTTACAAATAGAAAACAAAGAGTACTAATTTCAGTCAACGGAAAAACATTTAAGTCAAAGGAAGCCAACATCAAGATGGGAGTGCCTCAGGGCAGCATATTGGGACCACTGCTGTTTGTTCTGTATATTAATGACTTACCGGCAACTTCTCCTTCACAGTACTTAATGTATGCAGATGACACTAATTTAACAATGTCTGTCAAGAACCCACTATCAATTACAAACATGATTGAGGAATCAATAGATAGGACTGCAAGATGGTGTACAGAAAATATGCTTCTCTTGAATGAACATAAAACTGAGTGCATAATTTTCTCAACAGACAAATCAAAAAGAGCTTATCCTAAAGATATAACAGGGTCAAACTATAATATCACAGTTGGTAAATCAGTTCGTTTCCTGGGTGTAACTGTAGATAACAACCTGAAATGGTACAATCATATAGAGGAGCTGAACAACAAACTAAAAAGTGTAATTTACTCGATGAATGTCCTCAAGAAGCATGTTTACCTTGATGTTTTGAAGATCATATATTTTTCTAATTTTCAGTTACTTCTTAGTTATGGCATTATTTTCTGGGGCAATAGCCAACATGTAAACAGAGTATTTGTTATACAAAATTTGGTGTTGAGAATTATGATGGGAATGGGATACAGAGAATCTTGTAGAGGAATGTTTAAAGCAAATAATATCTTAACTGTACATGGACTTTATATATTTAGAATTTTGTTATTCATAAAAAAGAATCCACATTATTTTGACAAATTCAAGAGCAATAATAACACGCGAAATACGGTCACTTATTTTTATCCCAATCATAATTTAACAATGACTGAGAGGGGAGCACTGTATATGGGTATGAAGCTTTTTATTTCATTGCCGAGAAATCTGCGAAGTACAGATCATCATGAAAACTTCAAGAAAGAACTTTATCGTGTCTTAATCAAGTGGGATCCCTATACAGTGGAAGAATTTATAGAATCTTGTACAAACCAAAACGGATCCTAAAATGTTTTTCTTTTTCTCTTTTTAACGTATTTCATGTACTGTGACATGTCATTGTATGTATTGTTACATTATTCTGAAATAAATGTATTCTATTCTATTCTATTCTATTCTAAGAAAAATTATCCCCTCTGTAGGATAGATAGAAAACTGAAAAAAAGTAGGAGTTGGTTTTGTAAAAAATTTTTGTTGAAAAAAAAATATACACATTTTCTACGATTTTGTCGAAACTACTGGCAACATTGTAATGAAATTTTATACTAACAGGTTTTGGAAGCTGATACATCCTATGAATGTGTTTTGATGTCTGACTCTCATAGATAGTGCTAGTTACACGGTTCGTACCAAGTTGTTCTGAACATGACTTTTTTTATATTAGATTTATTTATTGGTGTTCATGGACATCCCGTAGACCTCGTTGAATCTAGGATAAATAAAGCCATCAAATCCTTAAAGAACAAGGAAGCTTCCGGACAAGAGGGATTGCCAGCAGAGTTGCTCAATGACGGGACCACAAAACTTATTAAACACCTCAAGGAGTTATTTGCTTGATATGTAAATGGGGGAGAGAATACCAAATAGCTGGAAAGAAGGCTGGATAACACTAATTCATAAAAAAGGCCCAAGAGATATGTGTGAAAATTATAGGTGCATTTCGGTTACAAGTACAAGAGCCGATTATATGGTAAAATATTGAGGAGTATAATAGAGGATGCATACGGACCCTTAGATATCGAACAACAGGCAGGGTTTAGCGCTGTAGAGACCATATCTTCACCCTTATGCAGCTTAATGAAAAGATGACAGCAAGGAATCGTGAAGTACATCTACATCTTTTTGTAGATTTAACGAACTGGGTCATTCAGAGAAATCCGCCTTCGCAGAGCACACACTGAACAAAACGAATAATGCAATAGAATTCGACCAAACCCAAGTGTTGTGCACCACTAACGCATACTACCCCAGGCTTTACAGGGAAGCAATCGAAATTCATAAACACCCAACGAATTTCAATAAATCGAAGGAATCTTTGAAAATCAATAGAACATGGTTGCCATTACTCAAAAACACAAAACCACTTCCCTATAATAATAACGGGTTCATGAAGTGAATGAAGATCGGGAACCGGTTGTGAACCGGTCGGACACCGGCGCGCGTTTGGTATCGGGACGAGACTGGTCAAGCGCAGCCACGCTCCCCGACCGAGGTTATATAAGGAAGTACAATCTGCGTCCTTGTCACACTCAGGCAGTTCAATCCAGTGAGAACATCTCCTGAAATATAACTCCTGAAGATGCCAGACACTCGAACTGGCGAAACGTCGAGAACTAATCTACGACGACGGCCTAAATGCTCGAAAGAACATGTCACATTGAACGATGGCCGCGAAAGCCTCAACCAATTCATTAAACGCCTCTACGGGGAGGAAGTTTCAATACTACACAAACGGTTAATTTCTTTTCGCAGGAAGAAGGCTCATCTTTTATCTTCGTAAGCCTTTTTGTCACGTTGCCGGGATGAAGACGTCATACCGAAATTCCTGAGATTTTAACGTAACTTCGCAACCCCAACAAGCCAACAGAATTTACAGGAGAACTGAAAGAGCACTCTTGAGGGAACGTATTCATGCTTCAAGAAGGAAACTCGCAGTAATAGACAGGAACTGATCTCGATATTCTATAGATTGAGCAACACCATGTCAAAAGCGGATTGGGACAGAATCGATTCCATCTCCTACAGATCAATGGAAAATGAACATCTCACCAGTACAGAGAAACAGAAAACCAAATACCAAAAATTGAGAGAACAGAGTAAATCATCGGAAGACAATCACACACTCGACCTAGGAAAAACCGTTATCAATCTTTCCGATCGCTCTCTCACTATAGACGAGGTGTCCATATTTTCTAAGGGAGGAAACTCTGCCATAGCTCCAAGAGTGATTCCAAAAGAAGAAATAACAGCAAATCTTGAGTCGGCCATCAGGAGTCTGCCCGAACATGTAGCCGAAGAAATACGAACGGATTGTTCCCAAATCTTGCGAAAGGCAAAACCACCGAAGCCAAACATCCCAATTAACGAGGCACTTGCTATGAAAGAACTCAACAAGGACGATAGCATACTGATATTGGGTGCCGACAAAGGGAACGCCACGGTAGTCATGAACAAGAGCGACTACAACAAAAAGATCAGTGAGCTCTTAGAACCACCAGTTTACAGGAAGCTCAAAAAAGATCCAACACAGGCGACCATCAGAAAAGTTAACAAACTGATAAAAGCATCTTCGTTGGAGGAATCAATACAGAAAAGATTGTGCCGAAGCGAGGCCTCGCTTCCAAGATTTTATAGATTACCAAAAATCCACAAAAAAGACATACCTCTCCGTCCAATTGTCAGCACAATAGGTTCTCCAACATACAACCTAGCAAAACATCTTGTCACAATCCTACAGCCCCACGTTGGAAAAACAACCACGTACATAAGAGACTCCGCTCACTTCATAGAGAAGATCAAAAATATCGAAGTCGATACCAATGATATTCTGGTCAGTTTCGATGTGATTTCACTGTTCACAAAAGTCCCACTGAATGAAGCAGTGGTAGAGATAGAACGGAAATTTCCAAGGGACATCAGCGAGCTGTTTAAAATATGCCTTACATCATCCTATTTCACCTTCAACCAGTAAATATACGAACAAACCGATGGAATATCAATGGGTCATCCACTGGCCCCAGTGATAGCGAACTACTTCATGGAGAAATTAGAAGAGAAAACACTGGATACCGCACCTCTCAAACCGAAAGTATGGTTTCGATATGTAGATGACACATTCGTCATTTGGTGTCATGGAAGAGAAAAGCTCAATGAGTTTCTGACACACATAAATAACATGCACCCAAGTATACAGTTCACAATGGAATTAGAAGACCAAAACAGAAATTTGGCTTTCCTCGATGTACTTGTCACACGGAAGGAAACTACTCTAGGACACACTGTATACCGAAAACCTACACACACGGACAGATATCTACACAACACCTCAAATCATCATCCATGCCAACGTAAAGGGATAATCAAAACGCTAGTCGACAGAGCGAAAAGAATTTGTGAGGCAGAACAACTAGCAACCGAGTTAGAACACTTGAAGCGCGCTCTCATGGCCAACGGCTACGCGAAAAACGACATCGATAGATACATCAAATCGAGGCCTGAACAACACAACGACAATGTACCACGTCGCCAAGAATCGGAAACAAAAGCATTCTTGCCGTTTATCCCACGGGTGACAGATAGAATCGGACGAATTCTGGGGAAACATAACATTAAGACAATATTCAAACCGTCGAAGAAGATCAAGGACCATCTCAACTCCCCCAAGGACAGAAAGGATACTCTCAGTACACCAGGTGTATACCGAATTCCGTGCAGCTCGGTACAACGAAGCGATCCATCAATACGAGGATCAAGGAACACAAGGCCAATTGTAGACTGGGCCATTCAGAGAAATCCGCCGTCGCAGAGCACACACTGAACAACACGAATCATGCAATAGAATTCGACCAAACCCAAGTGTTGTGCACCACTACCGCATACTACCCCAGGCTTTACAGGGAAGCAATCGAAATTCATAAACACCCAACGAATTTCAATAAATCGGAGGAATCTTTGAAAATCAATAGAACATGGTTGCCAGTACTCAAAAACACAAAACCACTTCTCTATAAATAATAAACCGGGTTCATGAAGTGAATGAAGATCGGGAACCGGTTGTGAACCGGTCGGACACCGGCGCGCGTTCGGTATCGGATGAGACTGGTCAAGCGCAGCCACGCCCCCCGACCGAGGTTTATAAGGAAGTTACAATCTGCGTCCTCGTCACACTCAGGCAGTTCAATCCAGTGAGAACATCTCCTGAAATATAACTCCTGAAGATGCCAGACACTCGAACTGGCGAAATGCCGAGAACTAATCTACGACGACGGCCTAAATGCTCGAAAGAACATGTCACATTGAACGATGGCCGCGAAAGCCTCAACCAATTCATAACAAGAATAAACTAAGAAAATTGTGAAGTGTGGCATAAAAACCAATATTTCATAAGTATTAGATATAAAATAGCATAACATCCGAAAAATTGCTTCTATTAATTAGGACATATTATAATTCATGTTCATTTAATAATAATGATAATAATAATAATAATAATAATAATAATAATAATAATCTTTATTTCTTCAGTTCAATATACAACGCATATAACAGAAGAAAAACGTCAAATAGACAGATTCATTCAAAAAATTCAGAAATATAATAGCAATTCTTATCAAGTAATAGCGACTTTACCCTTTTCTTGAAAATAAAAATGTTAGGTGCATTCTGTATTTCCACAGGTAACATGTTAAAAATTTTGCAACCCATAAACTGCAAATTTTTTGAAAATATGCAGTATTATGGTTTTTAGGTGCTAATAAAAATTTCCCTCTGGTATTATAACAATGATTCGAATAATTAATAAAAAAAGATTTATTTTTATATACGTATGTACATATCTCAAGAATGTAGATTCCAACTAGAGTAAGGATCTTCAATTCTTTGAAAGCTGGCCTACACGATTCCCGAAAAGGAATCCCAGCAATAATTCTTATTGCGTACTTCTGCAGGATGAATACTCTTCCAACATCAGTAGCACAACCCCAATTTAACACACCATATCTCAAGTGACAGTGAACGCTAGCATAATAAATGCTTCTCAATACATTGTTGCTGCAAAAATTTTTCATGAATTTTAATGAAAAGCAACTGGTACGAAGTTTTCCACACAAAAAATCTATATGTTCCGTCCACCGACATCGAGAATCCATAACAATACCCAGAAGTTTTGTGTGGTCAACAAAGGGAATCTCAAAGTGCAATATCTGAATCACGTCATATACAACCCTAGGTACCCTGAGTGAAAATTGTACTGCATGAGTTTTGGAGCAATTGATCATCAAATTATTTTTCTTGGACCATTCAAAAATTTCAGTGAATATGTCCGCGACACAATTTGTGACTTGTTCTCTGTCAGAACCAGAGACAAGAATATTTGTGTCATCCGCAAAACATATAATATTACATGTAGGAAATTTTTTTTACAAGTTTCGGTAAATCATTACTGTAGATCACATAAAGCTTTGGGCCAATAATCGATCCCTGGGAACACCCCTACTTATAATTCTCGCCATACTTGAGTCCTCACCGATTTTCACAATCTGAGATCTACCCGTCAGATAGAATCGAAACAGATCCAGACTGAGTCCACGAATTCCATAACGGTACAACTTATGTAGAAGTAGTTCGTGATCAACAAAATCGAAGGCTCTAAAGAAATCTATAAACAGACCCACCAAATGCATACCACAATCCAGGTTATCCACAATTTCCCTATAAAACTCATAGAGAGCAGTCTCAGTACTACAATTGTTCACAAACCCATGTTGGGCAGTTGATAGCAGTGAATGTTTTTCAAAAAAAGAAGTTAACAGTTCATTCATTTTGAGTTCGTAAATTTTTCCTACACTAGACAAGATACTGACAGCACGATAACTTTCATAAGAATTTCTATCTCCCCTTTTGTAAATAGGAGTTACTATTTTCCGGAAAAATACCGGTTTCCAATGTTGAATTTATGAGATAAGTTAACGGCTTGCAAAGTTTAAGCTTACATGCTTTTATTATTTTATTAGATATATCATCAAAACCTGCAGAA
>JAVSIQ010000891.1:0-196305 GCA_038502775.1 Hippodamia convergens
TGGATGTTTCAGTTTCAGAATGACGGAAACATTTTGACATAAGTGAAATCACTTGTTCTCTACCGTTCGCGTGACGGAACAATTTGTGACAGTTCTCTGAATTCTAGAACCCGGTTCTCTCGGAACCCAGGTTACAGAAGCTACGTTCGATTTGTACTTATGGAGTTGGAGTGGAGTGAGAGCGGCGTTTTAGTCACGTGACTTCAGAGCTTGCGGTGTTTGATTAACCGATGTCGAACGCTCCGGAGCTGGAAGAGCGTATGAAACTAACCTCTAATCTTATGTTTTGATTTTTAGATTTCAATCGAACTCTTGTTTTCTGAGATTACTGTCTTCAAAAAATATTCAGAATTATCTATACATTTTTTTACTCCAAGAGAAATATACTGCATTCTCCCAAGTCGTTCCAATAATAAACTTTTGCCGAGATTTGTTTTTTGAAGATTCTTCTGATGAAGAAAATGGAATTAGCTAAAAAATTTACGACTTTGCAGAAGAAGTAGTACCAGGAATGCCTAATAGGCAGTTGAGACAACTTTTTAGAATGTCGCTTTCTACTTTTGAAGTTTTCATAAAAAAAAATTCATTATATTGATAATGATATCCAAGCCTAGCCCGGTAACCCTGAAGTTTCTCTAGAAAAAGAAGTTTATTAACGTCGACATAATATTAGTAAAGAAGAATATAGTTTCAATTAAAGAAAACAAAACGAAATCGAATTGAAAATAAATAAACAAACTGATCAGCTGTTATTTTGAAATTGTCTAATACGCAATACGCATGCTCACCCCGGGTCACGGGCTTCACGAGCGAGCTCCATTCACTCTATACTTACCCCACGCTATCAAAAACGAACGCAGTGTTCGACGCACTTTTTACTCCAGAATCCAATCACGAACGCATACGGCGCGAAAAGAGTTAAAGGAGTGAACGGAGCGTCCAAAACAAACGTACCTAGAGAGAACTCCTAAGCGAACAAACCTCATGATAGCTCGCATTTTGGAAACCACTTGTATGAATGTCAACATGAATTTAAAAAGGAGGATAATTTTGATATCTTACATACTAATGTTAATAGTTGGATTATTGATGGTTTAGAAAAATTTGAAATTTTAAAACATAAAAAATCTAATGATAATTTGATGTTGAATGCTCAGATGAATTTTGGCAATGATTGTCTGATGAAGTGTTTATTATAGAATAATATGTCAAAGAAGTCTGTATTGTTTTCTGTGATTCTAATTTTGTTTTCTATGTTAGTTGTAGCCATTTGAGAAGATGTGAATTGTGGATGATATCGTGTTGATGTTTGATAGGAATAATACTTGTACCTTTTTCTTTTTATTGATTATTGACGAATCTGGTTGAGAGTTCAGGTGAGGGAATATTGGTGTGTGATATATAATATCTAAACTCTTGTATTTTTGTGATTTTTAGTGGGACTGGTCTGATGATGCTCAGATGTTCTTGAGCGAAACTAGTCACCAATAAATGAACTAGGAAGTAACATATCGTTTTATTTAATAAACAACTTCCTACTTGGACATTGTTATTTGTATGCTTCATATATGTAAAGACTAGACAATGTCAAAATTCCTAAATCATGAAAAGCCTCTCTACATGATTGCTTATATTTTGAATTTGCTTTGATTTTTATTGCAAACTTCTGCAGAATTAAGACCCTGTTAGCTGTAGTACAGTTTCCCCAGCATAAAATCCATATCTAAGGTGAGAGTTGAAAGTGTTATAATATAGGCTCAGTAGCATACTCATATTGCAATAGTTGGACATGAACTTGAGCGCATAACAACTTCTTTTAAGTCTTTCGCAGAGATTATCAATTTGTGGATCCCAGTGCAATCTGTCATCAACCCAAATACCGAGAAACTGTACTGTGTCCGTTGTGGTTAGATACAACACATCATCAGCATTGAAAATTGAGAATTGACCATTGCTATTCTTGATGTTGAAATTCATAATAACTGTTTTCTCAATATTTAGGGATAACATATTTTTTCTCGACCAATTTAAAATATAGAGGTCAATCTCTTCAGTTAACTCTGCCAATCTACCATAATCATTAACTTTCATAAGTACATTTGTATCATCAGCGTATGCAATTACAAGAATATCATTGAATGTATTATTTAAACAATTCAGCAGATCATTGATATAAACTAAGAATAATATTGGACCTAAAATGGATCCCTGTGGGACTCCCATCTCAACATTTATACTTCGACCCCTAATATTATTCACAACAACAAATTGTCGCCTATCTTTCAAATATGATTCGAAAAGTTTTAATGGAAGTCCTCGTATTCCGCATCTTTGCAATTTAAGCAATAACAGCTGATGATCAACACAATCAAAAGCACGGGAATAATCAACAAACCAACATCCCATTTTAAATTTACCATCAACACTGTTAACAATATTCTGAGTAAAATCATATACAGCTGTTTCCGTACTCCTACCCTTTAAGAAACCATGTTGACTCTGAGAAAATACCTTTTTTTGTAAACAAGAAAAATTGAATATGAAGAAGATTTGAAACGTCGAATATTTGAAACTTGGTGTTCTGTACCTCAACCTTATTCCTGCTACTCACAGTAAAAACTCGAAATATTTCGAAAACTGAACAGGCTCAGAATTTATGACATACGGCATCAATTCGCGCAAATTGACCGAAATTAATCAAAAAAAGAAACTTTCCACATGTGAGTCACACAAGTAGATGATTGACATGGAAAACTCGAAATATCTTGAAAACCGAAGTTTTTTTATTATTATAGTAATACAAGCAATCAGAATAAGTACACATTCTATAAGCATGTTCGATGGCTTCAGAGCTGCGTGCTCTCAAATGTCGTTATGGGGTCCTGCCCAGTGGCAGTTCCTCTTCACATTTCTTTCAGATCTGCAGGCATTTTTTTTTCAGTCGCCTATGGTTTCGCACTTCAGTCAGTGAGTGGGTGAAGTAAAAGATTCATGTGGCCCTCTAGCTTCATGTGATGTTTCTCGCTCTTTTCCTTGTTGACGTCTTTCACGTATGGTACTTTCAAGTCTTCATGCAATGTTTGATTTGAAACATACCATGGTGCATTTGTGATCATTCTGAGGATTTCGGACTGACTTCTTCGAATAATAGCCATGTTTGATTTACTGGTGCATCCCCAGAGCTCGATTCCGTATATCCAGATTGGATTTATGATAACTTTATAGTTAAGGAGTATATTCCCCAGTCTTAATTTGGATTTCCTACCGATAAGCCAGTGCTATTCCTCAACTTTCAGGTCTATTTGGTTCCGCTTTTTGATGACATGTTCCCTTCATGTCAGTTTTTGGTCCATGTGTATGGCCAGATATTTTACTGTTGTAGATGCAGGTAGGTATTCGACTCCATTTATGGTGACTGGCGGACATTCGCCCTTTCGTAATGTGAAGTTGATTTGTACTGATTTGGTCTGATTGATTTTGATTCTCCATTTTTGTAGCCATGTTTCCAATTGAGTCAGATGGTTCTGTAACAATTGAGAGGCTTCTACTGGGTCCTCATCGCTAGCCAGGACGGCAGTATCGTCTGAAAATGTGCCCAACACCGTGCGAGTGTTGGTAGGTAGATCTGCTGCGTATAGCAGAAACAGTAGGGGGCCTACAACACTTCCTTGTGGTACTCCGGATATTATTGGGCACAAAATTTATAACAAACGGTACAAATTGGCACAAAATAAGTACCATTTATCGTTGGTAACAAATAGAAAAAACTCGAAATATCTCGAAAACTGAATGGGCACAAACTTCTTAACATACGGTACAAATAGGCACAAAATGGGCACGAAATACCCAAAATATTTTTATATCAAGATTGCACTAGTGAGTCACCAACTTGACGCACCTGTAAATTTCACCCTTTCATCTCATCAACGTCGTCCAATCTCTTCCTCAAAATGTATCACATTGGCCCACATTTCTGGTTTTGGTTACCTTATCTGAATGCTCCGCTTATTGAGAATAGTTTAAATAGAATTACCACGTCATCCTACGCGATCTTTGTAAAATTATTTTTTGTCATAAGCCCATCTGAATACATTTAATTCAGTGGCGGCTCGTGAGTTTTCATTCAGAGGAAGCCATCAGAGGCCAAGCAAAAAATATAGATATACCACCAGTGTATCTACTGAGCCAGTAAGATGCATACCAGAGTGTACTATGAATGAAAATGAAATATTCATCATCATCATAAACTTGATATTTACATCCGTAAAAAAAATTTTGTGTAAAATTTGTGGAAAGCTTTTGCATATGCATGTTAGTGTTGCCCAAAAAGAACCAGCGTGGAGGTGTAGAATACCTTCTCTTGCCATGAAAAATTGAAAATGAACGATATGACTATTCCTAAAATAACAAAAAACTGAACAAAACTTAAAAATACTCTTTCGCTCTCAATCGTTCCCACCTGGCGAAAGATGGAAAAATGTGAAAAAATAATAATACCTTCAGAATCAACATAAAATATTCTCTGATTCCTTCTTTTATGAATTTAAGTTGTTACTAAAAAGGATAATAATAATAATAATAATAATAAACTTTTATTCAATGAATTTCAATACATGATATGTAGTGTCAACAGAGAAGGTAGGCACATTTTCTGTAAAATTCAACCGCGTAAATGAAACTTGTCTGCGGTTGTGTTAACAAAATTATACAGCTGAGAAAAATTCAAATACACAATGAAACAGTTTCACATATCCTATTTGTAACCATCACATGGAAATTTATATTTGGGATTTGAGGCGTCATCAGTGTTTAATTATTCTTTAGATCAACAAGGGCAAGAACTGTAGATCGAGGTAAGTTTAATAACCAGTGTTTGGTGTATCTCTTGTACATGTTCAGCGGATTTAGTAATTTAATTTCAGATGAAAGTCTATTGTACGTTCGAGGGGCAAGATATGTAAAACATCTTTGTGCTAGTGTTTTATTTATCTGAGGTACTACTAGGTTACCATCTCTCGCTCTGGTCTTATAATCGTGTCTCAAAAAAATTTTTGATATAGTTTTCTTCTGCTCCACCAGTATTGTATGACAATATGTAACACTCTAAAATCTTTGCAGTACAAATAAAGAAAATTAGACTGCTACCTAACTTTTAGATAACCGGCTGCCCTTCAATCGGAGAGTGGGTGTGGGTAAAATACAGTTGAATAGTTTGATTTTCCACCGGTTACCTCGTTCGTCGAATTACTCAGTAAACCACGAAATCCAAGTAATGATACAAATGACATATGGGAGATAGTAGGTAGAAGAAAAGTTTTCGGAGTGAACTTTCTGTCAAATATTTACTGAAATGGCTCAGAGGGTTTAACAAAGTTAAATGCAAAGCTCTGACGGCAAATATATGATGGTAATAAAGTAAATATTTAGAAAAACAATACTTATGAAAAGTCGACGTATATAACGTTATATGCGCTTTACAGTTAACAGTACAGAATTATATTGTAAATTGTATGAATTAAAAATTAAAAGTAATCAAAATGAAAAAAAAGGAATTGGCAATAATCCTTGGAATGTTTCAAACTGTCCAATTCAAATCAAGAAAGTAATTTAAATTGTCTGGATCTGACCTGAATATATCTCCGGGAATGGGAAGTAGGTATACGCCAGTTCTATAAGATTCCACTATCCTCGAAATTAGACTTGTCTGCATCCGAAGTACTCCGGTATGTTTGACAATCTCGGGTAGGTAAATCCAGGTAATGTCCGAATAACGAAACGTAGAAGATAGAACAAACGATGTAGAAGTAAAGGAAAAAAAAGAAAGGCCTCCTGCAAGCATCATTGTCGATTAAGGCATTGTTGAGTGAAAATTTGAATTATCTAATCACTGGATGTTATGCGGCCTTTTGAAGAGTTTTCCAATGCTCTAATCCGAATTAATCGAATATGAAAGGCAAATAGGTAATTCACAAACGTAGATTCGCACTTCCAATAATATTTGGCAACTTTACGTAGCTTGAATCCGCTAAGATCATGTACACATTAGGCGTTAGGAAACGCGCGTTAGCCAAACGCGCGTTTTAAAATACAAGTGCTCCAATGTATCCGTACCAGTGAACTAATAACACATGGAAGGAGTCTAACCGTCTGATGCGGCGTAATGCTGGGTACGAAGATAAAGATCAGCTGATTCGGGGCAAGAAACGCCGCGTTTGAACTGAACTCGAGGAGATTTTGGGTTTTTTCCTTGAATTTGAAATATTTATACAATAATTTTGACGTACCCACTCATCTGATTTTTATAGTGAGACTCTAACTTATAATTCCTTGTAATATTCTGTTGGTTAGCAAAGATTTTGATAACAGAAACGTATTATTACGAAGGTGGTTGTGCACACCAAGAGATTGAATTAAATTAATAAATTTGAGTACTTCGGTGTGAAGTACTCAAATTTATTAATTTAGAAACGTATTAATTTAAAATGAATGAATTTGTTTCCGAATGAAAGAGAAATTTTAAACATTTTATTTGGTCCTTAGGAATTAAATTAATGAGATATTTAAAGAAATTATCAACAAATTGAACGTTTCTATAATAATTGTCGTTTTGAAAGAATAAATTCTGTATAAATATATTCGTTCACAACAATGCGTTTATTCCGTATCAATGGTTTATTAATTTTTTAGGTTTGTACATCATGAAGACTTCAGAATATTGTACAGTACTTTAAACTGATTAGTCGAAGGCCGCTGATCGAAAATTTACTCTTTCAAATTAAATATCATTAACAGAACGCATTTATTTCGTGCGCTTTTTCGAAGCTCCTTATCTTCTTGACCAAATGTATATGTTTTTTTTTCGAATTTTGAGCCAAAAATGGTATCAAATTTTTTAATACAACTATTACCACATGAACAAACAGGAGGTTGATAAGAAAAAATTATAAAATTATTGAAATAAATTTATTTTAATAGTTGAACAGAGAATTTGAATATCTATGATGGTTCTGAAGGAATAATTCAAATTGAATTACAAATCCGAATAAGTAATAAATAAATTACAAAGCTTAAAATTATTGTCCTTAAAAATTTATTAATTTGGTAAACATTCGTCAAATAGTATGTTTTCTTTCGATGGTAATTTTATTTTCGTGATGTATTCTTATATTGAAATGTACTTCTAAAATAATGTACTCTACTTGAAGAAGGTGGTTATTCAGAGGATCCTGATCAAAAATATGAAATAAAAGTTGAGAGCAAGAGCAAATGTTCTCAACTGCTCAGAATGTTCATTATTTGATGAAAATTTGAGTTGTATAAACAATTAAGACAATTCAACCCAGAAATCTGAAAACATAAAATTTATTTGGATTACAAGATTGAAGATTTAAAGAATACTTAACTAATTACTTCTTACCCTCGATGTAGAAAAGAAAGTGAATATTATTATCTATACCTTCGAATTGGTTTCTGGAAAGAGGAGGCACCTATGTGAGCTGAGCCAAAATAAAATAAACTTCTGAAAAGGCTACTACCAGACAAAATTATTAACACATGCATTAATTTGCATTTGTCAATAATTCTTCATAGGCCACAAATATATGTTTGATTTTTTACTTGCATTATGAGTTCTTTCGAGTTCGTAACCTAGTTGCTCTCTAGTTCATTTTTTTTTGCACATTTTGGCTACTGCAGTTTTCAAAGCAGAATATTGACTCCTCTTGCAAAATGATTAATTCAAGAGGCTCAATAAATATAGGATAGAGAAAAATTCCTTTTTTTTCGTATCAGAGGTTTTTCAGAACAATTTGGGGTATCAGTATTTCCATTCTTCAAGTAATTATCAGAACTGAAAATATTTCAAACCTGAATATATAAAAATACTGCATAATTGAAAACAACCTATAGTTGATGGAAGATCTGTCTCAAACTTCTTATCAGAAGTAAATTCTGCTTTAACCTCCTTCTGAGCAGATCTTATTCTTTTCATTGCCAAGACCCATAGGAACTATGTTTTGAATCACTGGAAAACCTGCAGAATTTTGAATATTACTATAATAATTCAAGAACTATAATTTATAAGTAGAGACTCACGTGAAAAATGAAATTCCACTGCCTGTTGTTTATCCTTGTTTGTGTACAATTATATGCAGAAAAGGCCTTCACCATAGTGAAAAATCAAAGGTAAAAAATAATTTCAGCACCATAACGATAATTACACACACAAATATATAGAAAAACCCAAATGAAACTAAAATATTCATCGATTCACGTATAGACTCAATAGAACTTTTGCAATGTTTTGCCTCCAATCACCTGTTTTTCTTCTATCTCACAAATGTACCTGTGGCTCTCTCTCTACGCTCCTTCCATGTGTTATTAGTTCACTGATCCGTACACATGCAAACGCGCGTTTTTGATCCAACGCTCGTAAAACGTGCGTTTGAGGATATTCGACTGGGTACTCATTAGGTGTTCCGAAACACGCTTCTTGCTAGCGCGCGTTTCGAAAAACAAGTGCTCTTATGTACCCGTACACATGCAAAATGAGCGTTTGTATCCAACGCCCGGAAAACGTGCGTTTCAAGATATTTTTTGAAGCGCGCGTTGAATATGCGTCAGGTGGGCGTTTCGAGATACATGTGTTCTTATGCAATAGTACACACTTCAACGTGCGTTTTCATGACGATTGTATCTAATTTGAAAATGAAAATGGAATTTCGATACTGACTTATTTATTGATGAGGTTAAAAAAAACCAGCTTGGTGTGACATGACGAGTCCCGAATATAAAAATAAAATAGTGAAAAAAAGGAATTGGGAAGAGATAGTTGAAATTTTCAATATTCATGGAAAAGTTCCAGATAAAAAAAAATCTTAGGGGGAACTGATAATGTCATCAACTGCATTCCTATTCATCTTCTCTTGTTTTCGAATTTCAGTCCAAAATATCAACTTCGGTCATTTTCTCCGTTTCTGTTTGTGCTCGGATGTCAAAATGAAAGCATTATACAGACATTTTTTTATAGCAATCCAGTAGCATACTATATTTCTTCCCAATAGGCTTCCTTGCTTATTTATGCTATAAGATGAAGTTGTATTTTTTCCTCCTGAGAAAACATACACTACTGGATTGCTATGAAAAAAGTGTCTGTATGATGTTTTCATTTAACATCCTAGCACATTCAGAAAAAGGAGACCGAAATTGAAAATCTCCCAAATTTCAATTTTAGTCTCGAAAACAAAAGAAGAGGAATGCAGTTTGTTACGGTAGCTCAGTGAATTTTGAATTACAGAAAAAAAAAGTGGAGAATCAAATATACGCTGGAAGCACTCGAACTTACCATTTGTTGGGATGAACGCCAGAATAGGTAGTTGGTACAATCCTGGTATCAATTTGTCTTCACACACTTTCACAACAGATCTTTTGTCACTCGAGAATGCATGAATGAGAATAATTATCTCTCGTCCATATGTCTCCATATGTAGTCCGAGATTTTCCAACGTATTTACCGACAATTGAAATTAATGAATGAAATAAAAAGAAATGATAACTTTCGATCCGTTGATCCAACGATCGTTTCGAAATAAAATAAATACCCACAGGTAGAATTAAAGGTTGGAAAAAGAAAAAATGAGTGTTGCATCAACACAGTTGATGGATTTATCAGTTTCTCTAAAAAAGATGACCGTAAAGTGTGATTCATTTTCCTCTATCTCTTTCGGTTAAAAAATTTCTAGTTCACCAATTTTGTCCACCCTGTACAGTGAAATGAAAAAAGTACCCAAGAACCGACGCCTTTCAAGGAAAAGTGAATTGCTCAATATCATTCAAAGAGCACAAATTCCTCAAACGAAAACAACACATCAAGCATATCTATTTCCATATTCCTCAATTAATCCAGGAGCGTATAACTATGTTGATATTAGCATCAACACAGACTTCTCAGCAGTGGACTAGAGCTCGAACGCCACTGCAGACAGGGTGGGAATCATAACGAAGCCAGCAATCAGAAAGCTTAGATCAGTTTGAAAAAATGTTTCTTATTGTTCCATTCAAAAGTACGAATTTCAAAGTGACAACAAGTTTTTCTTCTGGAGATATTGTTTCTCTGAAGGTGGTTGATTTACTATCCACTTTGATCATATTGAGTGGGTCATCAAATTATGTGACAGACATTCTGACATAATTGAAAAACTTCGATCAATGTTCCGTAATTTTGGATACAGTATTTGAAACCTTCCATGCGTTAGTCTATCGCGTGATATTGGGTGAACCCAAATTTTTTTTGTCTTTGGCATCGCCTTTTATATCGACCGTAGATAAACCACACACACCGAATCACTTCAGCATTCATTTTTGAAGTATTTACTGAACTAGTACGGTATGCTCGCCTTAATTAATAAAATATAACGCTGATCTAACGCCGAACTAACGCTGCAGTGTGTACGCTGCCAACGCGCGTTAAACGCAACGCCAAACGCCTAATGTGTACGAAGCCTATATGCGACAACAAATATCTCGCTTATCGTAAAGGGAAAATCATAATAATGGAACGACAAAGAAGCCAGCAGGAAAAACCAAAAAAAAGTCTTCAGAACATATGCGGATGATTGAGCCCGACACGCATTATTTAAGTCCAAGAGCTAGTGAACCTTTTGACTAACGGTTTGTCTGTAAGGCTAGAAATTTTTATAGAGATAGTTTCTAGCATGCTGAGGACGGAAATCATCGCCTGGCACCCCTCACCCCTGCACGTCATCAAGATTTATATCTTTGAAAGTGTTAAAAAAATGAAAAAAATAAACTTGTTCCTGTAAGCTTGAAACTTTCATACGATTTTGTTCGTTCATTGTGAAGTTCAAAAAAAAATTGACAGGCGATTTCGACGAGCACAAGTACCTGCCAGGCGACTCGAAAAGGGTGTAAAATACGAACAAAAATGAACTTTTTTATGTAAGGCTGAAATTTATATATGTGTTCGTCTGAGGGAATGAAAAAATAAGTTGTATTATTAATCTTCATCATCATCTGATATGTAATCATTAATTTTTCATCATATAGTACAGTCGTTTCAAGCGTAGTACATTGTGTCTTAAATTGGTTGAGGCTGCATTATATCTCAGCTATTATTGAAAATAGAGTCATGCAGATATCGAGACCCTGTGTCACTTTTTTGTCAAACTTTTAAATTCACAAACAGGAATATTCCATCTTCTTTTGTTAAAAATTTCTAGCCTTACAGGCAAACCGTTACTCAAAAGGTTCAGTAGCTCTCGTACTATTTCGAACCGTGAACGATGAATGAAAATAAATCGCTGCAATTTCGTCAGGAACCAGTGGCGGTACGAAGATTTACCTATAATAATTTTTCGCTCTTTGAATTTTTTCTTTCAATGACAAAATGTCACCTTCACAAATAGATCTTTCTGATGTCTAAAACTCTGGCTTCTGCATACAGAGAATCCGATGGGTAAGTACTCTCTCTACTCAGTATAATCTTTAGGATCCATTTTTGAACTGTCTCTAAATGTTTTATTTGGTTGCTGTAGGCTCCTCCCCAAGAAATTACACCATATCGAAGTTGGGATTCTACAAGTGCATAGTATACCGTCATCAATTGGTCTCTATTCAGAAATTGTTTGAGTTGTTTGAACCTGGATAATAAACTTCTTAGTTTCTGTACTAGACTTCTAATATGCAAGTTTCATTTCAGTTTTGAGCCATCAACACTCCAAGGTATTTGATCTGTGATACATGTTTTATCGGAGTGCTCTGTCCGGTTATAGTTAAATCAGGTACCTCGTTGAGGTTCCTTTGTGAAAATGCCATATATTTTGTCTTCTTTATGTTCATTGTTAGGAGTCGAGAATCAAACCATTTACTGATCCTGTAAATATCTGTCTGGGCCTTCTCGATTAATGAGGCCCAGGTATCTGCAGAGTAAAAGAAGACAGTGTCATCTGCGAAGCTGACTATCATACCAGTACTGTCCTGATAAAATAAGTTATTCAAGTATATGGTGAATAAAATTGGTCCTTTCGGGACTCCAAACTTAACATCCTTCAACTGACTTTTCACATTCTCAACAACCACACATTGTTGTCTATCCGTTATGTAGCTTTTTAGGACTTTTAGTACATTTCCTCTTATTCCAATCTCCTCCATTGATTCTATCAAATCTGGATGACTCACAGAATCGAATGCTTTTGAGAGATCAACAAAAACGCAAAGATTTGGTTTGCCATCATCAATGTGTTTGTAAATGTTGGATGTTAATAAGGCTATTGCATCGTGTGAAGACCTATTCCACAGCTTAATAAACAGCTGTGCCTATTCTCTCTGAATCCAAATTGAGAATCGCTGAGTATTTTGTACTTCCTTATAAAGTATGTTAACTTTTTTTTATAATTGTTTCTATCACTTTAGATATATTGGATATAATTGAAATAAGTCGATAATTAGAGAGATCGCCTTTTTCACTGCTTTTGTGCACAGGTGTCACAGTGGCAATTTTTAGGGATCTGGGAAATACTCCTACATGCATAATTAAATTGACGGCAAAACAAAAGGGTTTCGCAATGTAATCTACAATTTTTTTTAGTGTTTCCGATCAAGTTCCATCTATACCTGGCGCCTTCTTTGTCGCCAAACTGGCTACAAGTTTTTTCACATCCTCTTCCTCTATTTCAGGAAAATAAATAGAATTTTGTATTCGTATTCTCTTTTCTTTATAGTTCTTGGGTTTTTTTATTTTCCGAGCTAATTTTTCACCAACTGTAGAAAAAAAAAGTCATTGAACTCATCTGCTATTTCCTGTTTATCGCATATTATCTTCCCATTTTGGTCTTGAATTTTTTCAATGTTTATATTGGCTTTAACACTGGGACAGAGTGCCCTCATAGTTTTCCACATAATTGTTGAATCATTTTCTTTTCCTCTAATTTTATCTTTGAAATATTTAGATTTAGCTTGCTTAATTAAGTTATTTAGAATATTTCTGAATCTCTTGAATTCATAAAGTAGTTGAGCATTCTCATGATCTTTTTTCCATTTTCTATAAAGCGAGTCTCGAGTCTTCATCGAGTTAACAATACCCTCTGTTATCCAGCTCTTTTTACCTAACCTAACCTCTTTTATCCGAGTACAGCTCTCAATGTTTTCCTGCAGTATACTTATAATTTGATCTATGCAAGCATCTGGATGGTCGTGTTTGTATATGCTGTGCCAATTTTGATTCTCCATCTCTCTTCTCAGTTCGAAGTAATCAACAAACCTTTTCATAATTGGAATTTTCGTCGGAGGTCTGTTTTTGAATTGAACTGCAGAATCAAAGTACTATGATCTGTGATGTTGTTATGTAGAACTATTGCCTTCAATTTTTCGTGGATGTTTCTGATGAAAATATGATCTATGGATGTACCAGATTCACCTTGTATTCTGGTATCAACATTTATACATGACCTGAAGGATTCCTCATTCATTATGTTAAGATATTCCTGAGTTATATCGTTATCTGCTCTCATGTTTATATTTATGTCGCCTACAATAATATTTTTATGATTACTATCATTCACTAAGTGATTTTTCATGTATTGTTTAGACTGTGGCAAAACTCTCGACTACAAGATGATGACGATCTTTAAACGGATGTGATTGTTAAAAACTTGTTGTTTCCCAGAGTTACTGTTATTTTGCACACTTTCGTATGCGCAATATTGTGAATTTCAGTCTTGTAATTGTATGTACCTTTTATAAGAACTATGACCCCATCATTTTGATTATACTGACTCTCATTGTGAATAGTATCATAACCCTTAATTGTAAACAGACCGACATCATGAACCTTCCATGTTTCAGTTAACACTATAAAATCCACTTCAAAATCAAGTTGTCTGAGAAACAACAAAATTTTTAGAGATGCTCCTAATGTTATTATGGAGTAATGTGAAAATAGTTTTCCCCTCACTAAAGTGTAATTTGCAATCATCTACGGTGTCATACTGAATTGTTTCCACTGACTCAGCCTCAAAATCTCTGATGTATCTATTCATTATCTACGACATATAGTGAAATACAATAAGCTCTGTTTAATGCAATGAATAATGTGTTCTGTAATCTTTAATATTATACCGTATTACAGCAAAATTGTCTCAACACTTTCAATACTTGAAATCAATCGCTTATAACAGTTTCAGCGATCTTTAAATATAAGTACCTGAAGAATACAAATTATTCAAGTTAAACCCCAAATTAATCCTTCAACTCTCAGTGACTTTACAAAGAAAACAAAAAATTAACAAAAAAAAATCAATCCCCAATATGCAAAAGTCGTGCTCCAGCATTTAAGTATTCCTCCTCTCCATAGATCCTGTATTCGAAAAAAAATCACTTAATTCTTCAGCTGATCGGATTCTTCGTATTTTTCCATTTCGTCTAACAATAATTCTTCCCTCAGAGAACCATGCACTTTCTTTCCCTAGTTTTTCCTTGACGACTTTCAAAAGTTCGTAGTTAGTTTTTGTTAAATCTTCAGTAACAGCAATTCCACTACCTTTTAACAATTTTTTCCGTTTGAAAATTTCGTTTCTTTTATGTATAGAGTTGAATTCTATGAGAATAGGTCTGGGTTTTGGATTTTCATTATTTTTTCTTCCTAATCTATAACAATTCTTAATTTTGAAATTATCTACCTGTAATTTTTCTTGAAAAATTTCTTCTAATTTTTTCTTCAGATTTTCTTTCGCCTCCTCACGGACTCCATACATCCTCAATTCATTGATTGTGTTGTCCTGTTCTAGCTTGTTAATTTTCATCTTTTTTTTTTTTTGTGTCCTTTATTGAATATTTACAATCTACTCATATATGGTATTAAGTAAATTTGATGTGGTTAAGGGCATGAAAGTGAAATGTCCAACGACATTTCTACTTATTGTACACTAGGCTAGTGGTGCTGTGGAAGGTCTTCGGGCCATATTTTTTTTAGTCTCCTGTTGTCGGGTCCTTCACTGTATAGGTTTTCGATGAGGTTGTTTGGGTGTCCCTGCAATCGTTCTTGATATCTTGTGGAAGTGGATTTGATGACATCTATCACATATGGGATTTCGAGATCTGCATGAAGTCTTTCGTTTGTGACGTACCATGGTGCACCTGTTATCAATCGAAGTGTTTTTGATTGGAACCGCTGGATCACTTTTCGTCTTGTGGGTTTTGCACAACCCCAAAGTTGAACGCCATATGACCAAATAGGTTTCAGAATCACTTTATAAAGTGTCAGTTTGTTCTGGATGGATAATCTTGATTGTTTTCCGATTAACCAGTACATCTTTCTGAGTTTCAAGTCTAGGCATTTTCTTTTTGCTTGAATGTGTTTTTCCCATGTCAGTCGTTGATCAAGGTGCATGCCCAGGTATTTGACATCTTTTTTAGTTGGGATTAGGGTACCATTTATAGTTACTCGCGGGCAAGTGCTGGTTTTTGTAGTGAATACAACTTGAACTGATTTGGTCTGGTTAATGGTCATCCTCCAGGTTTTATACCAGTTGTTAAGTTGGTTTAAGTGTTCTTGAATGTTTCTGGAGGTGGTTTCAGGGTCTTTGTCCGAAGAAAGTACAGCCACGTCATCAGCAAACGCGGCAATCGTTGTATTAGGCGTTTCAGGCAGGTCAGCTGTGTATAGAAGGTAGAGAAATGGACCCAAGACACTTCCTTGTGGTACGCCAGATTTGAGTTGGAAGTAATCCGACATTTCACTTTCATGTCTGACACAGCACATTCTATCTGAGAGGTAGGATTTTAACAGCAAATAGTAGTTGTTGTTTAGGTTTTTTTAATCTTATATAACAGTCCTGAGTGCCATACCCTGTCGAATGCTTGCGATATATCCAGAAATACGCCATTGCAATAGTGTTTATTTTCGAGAGCTCTGGATATTTGGTTTACTATTCTGTGGGCTTGATGTGTTGTTGACATTTTCTGGCGAAATCCAAATTAATAGTCAGGAAATAGTTTCGATTCGTGGTCGTTTTGAATTCTTTTCAGTAGCAGTCTTTCAAATATTTTTCCTGGAATTGACAGTAGACTTATTGGTCTATAAGACGTTGGCTCGTGTGGTGGTTTACCGTCTTTGTGAGTCATGATAACATGAGCGTATTTCCAGAGGATGGGATAGTAACCTAAGTTCAGCATGCGGTTGTAAATGGTTGTTAGAAATACTATAGCTTTTCTTGGCAGTTTTTTTAGGACTTGTGCTGTTATCAAGTCGTAACCTGGAGCCTTGTTGTTTTTTAAATTGCGGATTTCAGCCTGTACTTCTTTGGGGGTTACTGCTTCAGTTGGTAACGATAATTGGCATGGTGTATCAAGATATTTGATGACATCAATTCCGTGCTCTGATGCTCCATCTGGTTCTTCAAATACTTTAGACAGGTGTAAAGCAAAGGCATCTGCTTTTTCTTTACTTGATCTTGCCCAGCCATTCTCTGTCTTTATTGGAGTGACTGGTAGTGTGGGCCTCTTAAATTTTTTTGTCGCATTCCATAAACTGTGATCTGATGTGCTTAGGCTTTCGGTGTAGGCTTCAAAGGTATAGTTTTGTGCCTCTTTTAGTGCTTTTGAAAGGTCTCTTGATAGCTTTCTATAGTTATGCAGATCGTTGATGTTGCGAGTTCTTTGCCAAATTCGTCTTGCTCTCCTCTTTTCTGTTATTAGATGTCGTAAGTGTAGTGGGGTCCTCATAGAATTAGGTACTTCTTGTATGGTCGAAGGGGTAGCTTGCCAAGCTGCTTGTTGTATTGTAGTGGTGAAGAGTTTCACTGCTTCATCAAGTTGTTTCGGTTCTTTGATACGTTGATTACTCAGATTTTCATTAATATATTTGCAGAAGTTTTCCCAATTAGTATGTTTCGAAGCAAGTTTGGTTGAAATGTTTGTGTTTATGGGTTGGCTGTTGAGATTCACGATAACAGGTGTATGATCTGATATTAAATCATAATGCGATTCGAGTAAGCAATTTTGCGTTGGGATACCATTCACTACGAAGAAATCGAGCAGATCAGGTAGTTTTCTAGGGTCTGTTGCCCAGTAAGTTGGTTGCCCAGTAGAGAGGTGGTCATAGTGATTGTCTGTCAAAGCATGAAGTAGATTACGGCCTTTTGTAGTTATCAGCCTGGAGCCCCAATGTGTATGTTTGGCATTCCAATCACCACCTACAATAAATCTGTTACCAAGAGTGCTGAAGAAATCTTTATATATGTCCGATGAGATTGTGTGACGTGGTGGACAGTATACTGATGTTATATTCAGATTCCCGGTATTGATCTTGATGTTAACTGTTGTTGCTTGAATGGCATCTGTTTGAAACTTTTCCTGTTCGAAGTGGGATATGGAGTTTCTGATGATGACAGCAGATCCTCCATGAGCAGTTCCATCAGGATGAATAGTATGGTAGACTGAGTACAGTGGGATGGAGAATACTGTCCGACTTGTAAAATGCGTTTCAGAGACCAATAGGATGTCCACTTTATTGAGATCGAGGAAGGTTAGTATTTCCTGTTTGTGATTAGTTAAACCGTTGGCGTTCCATGTTGCAATTCTGATATTGTTATTAGCCATTATGGGTTCATTTTACTTATAAGTGTGGTAAGCAGATTTAATATCATACTGTTTTGATTGAGTAGTTGTGAAAACATACTTTTGAATTCGTCGAGAAGTGCTGTTAGTTGTTGATTTAGGCCAAATGTTGTTTGTTCTTCTTTCCCTGTGCGTGTCGCTTCAGCATAGGTTCTTGGAATTTGTTGTTGCGGTATTTGATTGTTCGAAGGCATTGGTATTTTTTGAGGAGTGTTTGGGGCACTGCTTGGTTGGCGAATGGAGCTTCTGGGTTGGTTTATCTTCAAGAGGTTTTTATACACTTGGCAGCCTCTATAGTTGGCTGGATGGTTACCGTTGCACAGTACACATTTTGCTGGCGTATTTTTATCTTTTTGGCAGATTTTAGTGTCATGTTGTTCTCCGCATTTAACGCAATTGAAGGGTCTATAACAGTATGCTTTGGAGTGACCATATCCTTGGCATCTCATACATTGTATCAATCCCCGTTTTTTTCTTGGTGGTTCAATGGTGACTCTAGTTCTATTTATAAATTGAAGATCATAAACTTCTTTGTTGTTGGATTGGGGTTCTAGATCTACAAAAAACATATGTAATGGTTCTTTTGTTACTCTATGTTTTGCATTGATTATGTTTCGGACTTTATGGCCAGCTTCGTTAAGTTCATTCTTAATTTCCTCAGTGGGAACCGTGTGGTGTAGGTTCCTAATGACCACTCTGTATGCTCGTTCATCACGTATTTGATAGGTGTGGTGTATAATTTCCTCTTTTCTGAGGTATGCAGATAGCTTTCTGTATGTGTCCACGGAATGTGAGCTGATTTTTATTTTGTCATTTGCTAGTACTCTCGTGTGGAATGAGTCTTTCTCTATTACCTGATTGAAGCTGTTCAGCATTGCTTTGTAGTCAGCAACATCGTAAATAAAAATTGGTGGTGGGGATGGTGTTTTGTTTTCTTGTTGGCTTTTATCCTTTTTTTCCTTATTACCTTCATTCAACTCGTTAGATGCTATTGTTTCTAGCGGTGAAATTCTGTTTCTTGTTGGTGTTGGGGGTGGACTAAGAGTTTGGGTGTCCGATCTTTTGCGTTTTTTTGGCGTTTGCCATGTATTTTTATTGTTGGGTGGCATAGTTTGATCCATTTGCGACGAGATAAGCTGTAGTGCTGTTTGACTTCCAAGTCCTGGATTTTCTTCACTACCTTATCAGCTTGCACGCGCGTTGTCATATAAAACATACCGGCCATATGTTCACTGTTTGATAAGCGTTAATTTTCATCTTGAGTTCAGAATTTTCCTCTTCTAGGTGATTAACTTTTGTTTCGAGGTCGTTAACCCGGCCTTTCAATTCCTCAAGATGTGCTGACAATGTTGATTTGACTACATCAATTACCTTATTTATCAAGATCGAAAGAAATTTCTTGTCTGAAAAACATTCAGAAATCAACTGTTTTTTTTCTTCTTTGGTATCTCTGGTCAACGGCATCTTCACGAACGGAAGTAATTTCCAATTTGTATAATTTATCATAAGAAATAAATCAGATCGCCGACTTCAATCGAATTTCTTAAGAAGGAATATATAAACACGTCTAGTCTGTTGGACACATGAAAGAAAAGGGTAATTTTTCCAGCGTGTAACTTGTGGTATACCGATCTGAATAAAAATAATAACCATGTAGAATTATTGTGACTAAATTTTTTGTATTGCAACCGTATTCATAATAATAATAATAATAAATCTCTTCATTAGCCCTGCAGCTAGTACAAACATTACAGATCAATTTTTGTACTGAAAAAAAAAAACAAGTGCAAATACAATATTTTCCCTTAAAATTATATCCTTACATAACACAAAATAAAAAGACCTCTGAGACTTATCCAGCTAACAAACGTTTTACTCGCTTTTTAAAAACTTTCTCATTAACACTAGATCTTACACAACACGGCAGAGCATTATATCGATCTAAACCATTAACAAAGGTGGTTCTACAAATAGATGTTGAGTTGAATCCCTCTATGTTGAAATCATTTTTGGACCGTAGGTCATATTTCATCAACTCGCTTCGTTTAACAAGGAACTTCTTTAGATATGGTGCAGTTCTATCATTTGTTATTTTATAAATCAACAATAAATTTGACATCTCAATCAACTTGGGTACATTCAAGAAATTTAAAGTTTTCAACATATAATTGATAGGTGTATATCTGTTACACTTGAGAAGTATTCGCATGGCCCTATTCTGCAGTTTCTGTAATCTCTCAATAACCCCTTTGTTACATGAAATCAGTAAAGACAAACAGTAATTAAAATGTGGAAAGATAATTGTATTATATTGTATTTTTTTGCCCAAAAAGACATTTTCCCACCAACTCTGCCGAAACATCCTATTTTTCTACCAATTTTTCCACACAAATAACGTGTTTATCAAATTTAAGTTCATCATCAAAAATCACTCCCAGATATTTAAATTCACGTACGTACTCAATCAGTTCACCATTCATAAAAATACTGAAATCACCACAATGAAATCTTGCGATCATTCCTCTGGACCCCATTACCATACATTTAGTCTTGCCGCTATTCAACTTGAGTTTATTGCATTTCAACCAATTGGATAGAGTTTGCAAATCCTGATTCATTTTATCGACAGCTTCCTCGTGACTTTGACTTGATACCGAAATAAGTGCATCATCCGCGGACAATTTGATGAGAGAAAATTTCAAGTAGGAGCTTATATCGTTTATATATAATATAAAAAGGAGAGGTCCAAGAACACTCCCCTGGGGCACACCATGAAAGACCTCAATCTCGGAGAGTTCCTCTTCAATTCTCGTTTTCTGAGATCTACCACTCAAGTTATTTTCCAACCACTTGATCACCCTACCACCTATACCATATCCTGTACATTTATTTAAAAGTCTTTCACGAGATATTGTTTCAAAAGCTCTCCTAAGATCAATGAAAACACCAATTACAATATTTCCCTCATCTATATTCCTTTTCCATACGTTGTACACCAACTGACGTGCTGTCTCACAAGAGTGGTGTCTTCGAAAACCCGATTCGTCCTTTTTGACTGGCAAAAACATTTAAAACTTCCTCATAAAAAGTCTGTCTGTTATGTGAGTTCTTCAATAAACCGTTCTTTTATTGAAATCAGAGATATATTTCCTAACCTTTCTTGACTTATAGAATTATAATGACTCTGTACGAATGTAAGTTAGTGAACTCTCCCTAAATGACTGGACCGATTTTTTGTATTCCAGTAAATCCGACCACGGTTTGAATTCACAATTCAGTCAACTGAAAAATGTTCATTCGATTAATTTGAATATTTAAGATTGAAATTTTTACTGGGCCGATTTCAGAAATTTTTTCAGTCTCAGAATGTTCTACATCTCTCATAGGCCATATTTTCCCTAGAAAATATATGGGGATACCTAGTACAATTACAATATTGCACAAAAATAAACCACAATCAGCTGTTGTGACGTGCGGTGCAAAAACCGTGAAACTTACACGAATACAACGAACGACGAAAATGTACCTTCTCAATAGTTCTATTAAGAAGTCAGCGACAGCGTGAATAGTATTATGGTAATCCAAATTCTATCAAAGTAATGAATCATTTGAAAGGGTATTCTCATCAATACAATATCGATCCTCATCCGAGAAAAATACGTCCCATTCACCAATCAGCGTTGACCGCTACCATAACGTTGACCGCTACCATAACTAAAATTGGAAAAGAAAGGACACTTACTTAGGAAAAGCGGACTCAGTGAATTTCCCCCAATTTTACATATCTATACTAATATATCTATACTAATATTATAAATTTGAATGCCCGTATGTTTGTGTGTTTGCTTGTCCTCTATGGACTCAGCACCAGATGAGCGATTTTCATCAAACTTTCACTATAATGTAGAGAATTTATTTTGGGAGTTTTTCATGTAGGGTTCATTCCTATATCACGAAGAAATGAGAAAAAATATCTAGTTTTCATGAAAGGTCGGTAATTAACCCGGTTTTTTCAGGCTTTCACGGCCGACGCTGGGTAGACTATAAGACATAGAGAAACATGTCAAGTGACAATTTTTGAGTGCTCAAAAAGCCATTTTTAGTCCAATTCAAAATAATGTTCGATTTGGGGACGACTTCCAACTGGAATGAATGAATTCATATAAAAATGAATGTGATTGTTATATGCGGCATTTATTCCTGATGAAAAATGATGGGGTGTTGACGACTTCTTTGTGTTTGTTCTTTTCTATCTGTTTTACATGCTCACATCCCTTGTTTCCTTTCGCTCTGACCTATGTAACAAATATTGCACCCCAATTGCGAGCAGGAAAGTTGTTAGACCCCGGAACTCTTGTGTTATAGGTATTTTGTCTTTTGTGTTGGTCAGATATTCTGCCAGAGTGTTAACAACAGTCTTCAAGGAGATCTGAGTGTTTACCATGTGCCTTCCAAATAGTCTGGCGATGTTTGTAGATATTTGATCGGAAAGTCTCACACTTCTATATATTTGTAACTCCAGCCAACACTTAGGTTTGAAGGGTATGACATCTATTATCATTTGGTAGAACTCCTGTGTTTCAGCATGTTTTAATTTTATTCAATATGTGATTTTATGCGGTTTTTTATCCTATATAATGCGTTAGACATAGATGTCATTGATATAGGCATTATCGCGATGATTTCAACCTATCATTCAGTTCCTTATCAACATCGTTGACTTTTTTACTATCTGTAAGTTACTGCTATATTGAATTTTTTTTAAAATTCATTTGACGGTTTTGTTTTTAGAATGCTGATGATGGCAAGTTAGCTTGCCGAAATGCATTGCATGTCCTTTTAATCAGAAAGGATTAAATAATTTTTAAGTGTAGAAGACTCTTTCATTATACAGGGTGTTTCGTAATTCGAAGTGATCCTTGATAGGGGATATACTACACGTCATTTGTAGTAAATTACGTCTTGTGAAGCATGGACCCAAAATCTATGGTAACGAAGATATGGCAAGTTGACAACTTTTTTGAAATTTTCTGCTGTGTCATTGAAAATAATTAATTTTGTGAAAACTACTCGACTCTAAATATTGAATCAATATTTTTTTAAAAGCTGAGGAGATGTCATCATTTCTAGTGAAAAAATTTCTACCAAAAATTTAGACAACCTAAGATATAAAGGGACGTAAATGTCTGTTACGATGAAAGAATTGAGAATTACTCGAAAAAAGTAATATGAATCTGGTGTACAAATGTGAGGAAAGACCTCCCTGTTTCATCAGCTTTTCGAAAAAGAACATACGTCGATAATTCCTTTATGCAGTCAAAAAATATGCCCGGAAAATCGAGCAGGTTACAGACTTTTGCGAGTTATATAGATACCCTATATTTCACTCGTGATTCGTATGCGGGCCATGGTTCCGCAATCCTCTGAATTTTTGACTCGACTTGACACATGATATACTAAATTACCAAACTGTAAGTATCTTGTATTGGTTGAGGCTTTCGCGGCCATCGTTCAATGTGACATGTTCTTTCGAGCATTTAGGCCGTCGTCGTAGATTAGTTCTCGACGTTTCGCCAGTTCGAGTGTCTGGCATCTTCAGGAGTTATATTTCAGGAGATGTTCTCACTGGATTGAACTGCCTGAGTTCAGACACTCGAACTGGCGAAACGTCGAGAACTAATCTACGACGACGGCCTAAATGCTCGAAAGAACATGTCACATTGTAAGTGTCTTGCTGGTACAACGATCAGCAATTGCACTTAAAAGATGTACCGTTGGGAGTACGATCACTAATTATTTTCTAACACGATGGCTTTCTAGCTCATTGCTCCAGAAGAATGGCTAGAATAACTCCACGACGTCTGATAAGCCGACGTGAGACCATTCCTTTTGGCCGGCAAGATGTCTGGACTTGACACCACGTGATTTTTCACATTCGAGGTTACACGAAACAGCTAGTGTATAGTACACCAGTGAGGAAGGCTGAAGAATTCAGTGGTCGAATTTTAACGGCTGCACATTGGCGGAAACAGGGGGGTGTCTGACACCCTCAGAGTTTCACGGTGCCCTCCCCCCCAGAACGAATAAAAATTTAGAAATCGAGGGAGACAATTTGGGCAAGATCTTAAATTTTTTTTTTATTCAAGTTTATGTCTATGTTTGTGTTTATGTTCAATATGATGTGATGGGCATCATTAAAGTCCCATTTTACATCATGTTCATTCAATTTCTGTTGAAGAACTATAAAGACGAAAAAGAATTCATGATCTTACTATCAGCAGTACGTCGTCTGATTGCTATTAAGAAAATACTTTTCTGATCGTTGTATCAGCAGGCAACTAACAGTTTGGTAATTTATTTTAAAATTTGGTGATTCATGTCAACTACTCCGAGGATTGCCGAAAGTGATCGAAGCATGCTTATGAATCACAACTGAAATAAAGGATATCTGAATAACTCGAAAAAGTCTGATACCTGATCGGTTTTCCGGCCATATTTTTTGATTGCATGGAAGAATTATTGAAGTTGGTGCCTTTTTGAAAAGCTTATGAAACAGGGGAGTTTTTCTTCACATTTGTATTTCAAGTTTATAATACTTTTTTCCAGTAATTCTCAATTTTTCATCGAATATTTATGACCGTTTATACCTCGGGTTGTCTAAATTTCAAGTAGAAACTTTTTCATGATAAATGATGACCATCTCTTCAGCTTTAAAAAAATATTCATTGAATACTTAGAGTCAAGTAGTTTTTACAAAATTAGTTATTTTCAATGACGCAGCAGAAAATTTCTAAAAATTTGAAAAATCGCCATATCTTCGTAACCATAGATTTAAGGACCATGCTTCACTCGACGTAATTTACTGCAAATGACGTGTAGTAATATCCCCTATCAAGGATTACGTCGAATTACGAAACACCCTGTATATACTTTTTGAAATCGAATTTGTAAGAGGCGCCTCACTTTCGTACTGAAGCGGTACAGTGTACCACTTTCAAATGAGGCCGTTCATGGCGCGATAGGGAGTCGTGACAAATTTGTTCTATCAGATACTGTCACTTCGTGGCTCGCAAGTGAGCCGATGCAAAAGGAGGTTAACGTCGTTAGATGTTAGACTTGAAGTTGAAGCGATCGGGAAGGCACAAATTTAGAATGTGTAATATGGAATTGAAAATAGAAGGACGGTGGGCGGATGAGGTGGAAGGTTAGTTAGATTAGGTTAGGTTGCAGAAGGAGGTTAACGTCGTTAGATGTTAGACTTGAAGTTGAAGCGATGGGGAAATCACAAATTAAGAATGCGTATTATGGAATTGAAAATAGAAGGATGGTGCGTAGTTGAGGTGGAAGGTGGCGTAATATTTCTTTGTTTTAAATCACACGGAATATGAAGGTATATAGTTATACGAAATAATTGAAACTTATCCTGATAATATATTCTTATTCAACCAAAAAACCCGTTTGTCTTGGGATATTGAACTGGGGTGGTGTCCGGAGCACGTTTCTAAACTACAAGCTATGAACATTTTGGTTTTATGGTATTTTTTTGAGATTGCATCATGTCTTATATTTCCCTCCTGTTAAAAACTTCATGTGAATAGAATGCAACAATCGAAAATTACAGCGAATATTTCCCTCCTGTCAAAAACTTTATGTAAATAGAATGCAATTATCGAAAATTACAGCGAATATTTCCCTTCTGTCAAAAACTTCATGTAAATAGAATGCAATTATCGAAAATTACAGCGATAATTGCATTGTAGAGAGCGAAAGATCCCTGCGATAATTGCACTGCTCGTATCCATAGCAATGTCGAGAAATATTCCCCTGAATTACACTCGTGCATCAAAATGACCTGAGAATTCTGCATTCCAGCGTGTTGTCTTTGAAAAACTGCATTCGGTCATTTTCATTTTTGGAGAAAGAGCCCTCCACCTTCGGTGTCGGGCTCTTTCTCCAAAAATGAAAATGAACTCATGCAGTTTTTAGACAACACGCTGTCATGCAAAATTATCGGTAATTTTGATGCACTTGTGCAATTACTTCCGATAATTGCATTGTAGAGAGCGAAAGATCCCTGCGATAATTGCACTGCTCGTATCCATAGCAATTTTGGGAAATATTCACCCGAATTACACTCGTGCATCAAAATGACCTGATAATTCTGCATTCCAGCGTGTCGTCTTTGAAAAACTGCATTCGGTCATTTTCATTTTTGGAGAAAGAACCCGACACCGAAGGTGGAGTTTTTATGCAGTTTTTAGACAACACGCTGTCATGCAAAATTATCGGTAATTTTGATGCACTTGTGCAATTACTTCCGATAATTGCATTGTAGAAAGCCACAGATCCCTGCGATAATTGCACTGCTTGTATCCATAGCAATTTCGGGAAATATCCCGCCGAATATCACTCCTCCTTAGACAAAAAAAAGAGGAGACGCGGTATAGCCAGCTAAATAGTGAAACCATCATGCCAACGTTCAGAAATGAAGTGGACGATTGTATTACTACGTACTCCAAGATCTGTCCGACGTTTTCACGTTTCCGGAGTTTTCTGATATATTAACAACGAATCGTTCCAAATAGCAATGGAGAATATAATTATTCTTTTACTATTGCTCATGTAAAGGTACGAAATAGGTTGCTTTTTATTGAAATGATGAGAATTTCGGTTCTTACTCTCACAGCAGTGAAAACATAATTCGAAGGTACTTCAAATTCAACGGCTGTTTAAAATTAGGATTCATCTCTGCTTTACGTGACAACGCCGGCTTTCCTAGTTTCATTCATAATTCTTTCGCGACCAATCACACTAATTCGCTCCGATTTGACATTTGATGCAATATGCAATGTTGTCGTGACGATGTCGTGCAATATCCAGAACACAAAGTATTTTTTCAAAGTTATTTCTGAATATTTTAAGCTAAAAACTGTGATCACGGCCTACTAAATCTAACAGGCCGGAAGGTAAGACGTTGCCGTTGTTACGAGCAGCGTGTCTAGTGGTACGCGTAGATATAGACCGTATACGGTTTTCTTGTGCAATTCGCACTGCTTTCGATATAATTTCGAATTTATTTCAATTCACGATTAAATAAAGAACTGTAGGGAGGAAAACAAAACAGCATTTCTCAATATTTTATCGCAAATCGCAGGTAGCTGTTGTATTGAGTTCCACAAGATTACAATCAGAATGAAAATTATTTTACTTTCTGAAGCGAATAAAATAAGTGGATGAATATCAGAAGAGGAAAAAAAGTATTATTTCGCTATCGAAAACGATTCAATTCTGGCTGCTGATCTTTAAACATAAAATAAATCCTATAAATAGAGTCTGAATAAATAAAAACAATTCTAATAACTAACGACTAAAAGTTAGTAATTTTCTGTCGAAACGAGCAGTTCTTGGGATTCTATCACTAACCATTATAGAATAATTATTAAGGAAGATATTGCTCAAAATTTGGGGAAATTTGCTCAAGATGATTTCAGAAGCTTGCTGACATAGTGAACATTAAATTTGGCGTGATAAACATCTCAAGTAAATAAACATTTCAGAACGTCTCTCTGAAATTTATGTTGTAGAATTGAACAGAGTCCTTTTCTTCAACGTTGAAAATGAATTTATAATGTAGTATTGAACAGAGTCCTTCTCTTCAACGTCTGAAAATGAATCGATCTGATCTTGTTTGTCGCAATCGCTGTAAACATTGTCCATATTGGACAACTAATTTTTGTCTCCGTTCCTCAGGATCAGTTCTTTTTGGAGTAATTGAAGACGTCATGTAACTCAGTTGATTTAGAAAAATTTAAGGAAATGCATGATGATGCATTTCCTTCACTGATGAGTTTATTTAGGAATTTTTCGGGGTATACTTATAGCTGAACGACTGAACCTTAGGCGGTTGGATAAGAGTTATTTTTCAAAATATAGGAATCTACAAAATGTTTTATACAAACTAAACTGTCTTCGTTGATTTTAAAACTACTTTCTCTATGAATTGCGTTAAGCCATTTTTTTGTCCTCGCGCGATCTTTCGGAAATTTGAAAACCGACTCTTTCTCTTCTCATTAGTGGATTTATAGTTACTTTGCAATCGGGAACTGCACAAGTAGTATACCACATAAACTTCAGCAACAACTTTATTTTCTTAACATAAATGACCAACTGAAAATTCCAAAGGTGCCATGTTAGTGGATCATTGCTTTTAATGTTGCAGTTTGCAGTAATCTGTATGAAAGAATTCGTTTTATGATGATGAATGAATCTTATATCTTCAAGAGTTAAATTATTATTGAAAATCTTATACCTAGTATATAGCAATATGTATTTTTTTAGCGTCAGAGGGGATTTCAATTTTTATTGTGAGAATTGTGTGAAAATAATTATCTAGATAGGAATTCTATGCCTATTGTGAATATAAGAAAGGCATGATTTTTCTGCCAAAAATTTTCGTATACAGTGCTGAAAAAAATGAGTATGAGAATCGTCTATTTATCAGAATACCTCTAGTGTGAGTTTATATTTACTAGAAAAACTAGTAAATCATGATCACTTCTAACGGAAATTCGTCAGAATTTGTATTTCTTTATTGAAAGGCTCTGCCCATATTGGTGTATGAAGAACGTAAATTTTGTAATGACTAAACTTTCTGATCTGCTGGTGTACGAATTTACCTGTGGGATTCTAAATTTATTATTTCAAAATCAAAATATACTATTCTAGTTTTACATGGTCAGTATGTCTACGATTAAATTCAATTATTGCATAAAGGACATCTTACGATGTCGCAATAAAATGATATTTCAGGTTCTAGGGTTTCCCTATTAGTATTAAGTTCTTCGGACACGAATTCTGGAGGTCCGGTTTTTCTGAAATAATGTCTGTTATTTGGGGGTTCTTGACGAATTTGACTACTCGCGGGTCGTTTCATAGGGTATACTCTAGTTCTTATGGACATAGGCTCTGGTTGTGGTCGGTTTATTTGTTGATTTGGGTTAGGTCTAAAGACATCGCGTGGTTTTCCGAAAACTTGATTGTTAGTCGCAAATTTAGGTTCCGGTACTTTGTTAAATCTTAACGGTATCTGTTGAGAGGGGAATACTCTACTGGTCGAAGGTTGTTGAAAATTATTTTGAGTTGATTCTTCGTTTGCTACCACAGAAGGGTTAAATATGGTTGTCTTTGAGATTGTCGGTAAATAGAGCTGCTGTCGTTTTATTTCTCTGTTCTCTAATAAATTACATGTGTCGTCAAAGGATTTTGGTTGTAGATCTATTAAATTTCTGGAATTTTCATCTACGTTATTGTATAAAACAGTGTTTCCAATTTTGTCTGAGAGGTTTCTATAAACATTAACTTCAAGAGCGGAAAGTCCTTGTAGTTGAATTTGATAATCGTATTGTAATTTAATTGCTTTTACTCTTTCAATGAAATCTGATAATGACTCTTTTGGTTTTCTCTTCATATATTGATATTCGCTTTGTAGCACATCAAAATTTATTTTGAAACCAAATTAACTATTTAAAATATGTTTTAGTTCAGTCCATGAATTGCAGGATGGACCTGAATATATTATCGTCTTCGCTTGGTCTATCAGTTTGGATTTGATAGTTGCGAAACTATATCTATTAATCAACTCATTGTCTGTGGTTCCGAATTGATTCATAAAATTTTCTGCTTCTAAAAGAAACGTTTGTAACTCATTTGGGTTACCATTAAATCGAGGTAATAATTCTCCAAAGTATTTTACTGTACTAAGATCTACAGGGTGTCCGGGGAATAACTGTACATACTCTTACCACAGATAGAGTTGGACTAGGTGATTACTGATTGACTATGAAAAATTAATTTCTGATTTTCCCTAGAAAGCTACAGGGTGATTTTTCAACTTCATGGAAATACTTAGACCATCATAAAATCCAAACTTATTGACGGATATTATTGAAACTTAGGAGGTTATTGGCACATGCTAAGGACGAGTCAGAAAGATATCAATTATGTATTTCATTATTGCAGGGCCGGACTCATTAATCTTCATTCAAAATGTTCAGGGTAGAACAAACACTTTGTATTTCGAATTACAAATAATTGAATCGCTTTTTAGAAAGAAGCTAAATTATCCTTCAATTTGTGATATCGCTTAAAATTGTCACATCAACAATTATTTTTTTATGAATTTTTGAATTTGGATAAATTTCGAAAAATTGAATTTATTTACCTGAACAGGACTTAGTCATCTTGTGGAGGTTGAAAATAAATAATAAATTTTCTTCAAAAAATTACTCAAGGCGAGGGAGACTATAATAATTTGTTGATATACTGGGTGGCCACCCCAGACGCGGGTTTCATTGCGATGGAGTAAATGAAGGTATATTTCGAAAAAAAAATTGGTGAAGTGTATAGGGTATACCTACATAGGCATATTTCAAAATTATTTGTATGTATACCGGATGTTCGACAACAAAGATATAGACCAAAGTGACACTTCTCCCAATGTAAAAACCTCTAACTGAATTAGTGAATCGAGGAGTATGAGTAGTGATTTTTCAATTTGTTAGTCTGTTTCTTTAAAGTTTACTTATTCAATATTGAACATTATGAAGTATTCTGAGAAAGAGGAGAGATCATTTTCAGTTTGGGAAAATGTTACAGAATATCTTACTTTATCCAAAGATTCAAGCTCAAAAATCCACAGAAATAAAATTTCCTTCAAGATAAAATATAAATTCCTATTGTCGTTTTAATTATTGGTTTTTGTATTTTTAACGATATATTTTAATATTTTATTATATGACTCTTGAAGAACACGTCTTTCACTTTTTTAGGTTATTTATTATCTCTCTCTTCTATGATACATTTCATAAAAATATATTTCACTTACACATGTATTTCTATGATTGACATTAACCTATGAAGTATGAAGTAACAAAATTAACCTTTAATTTTATCATGTCAACAAAACAAAACTGAACAAGTTTACAATTCACCAACACTCCCCCATAAACGAAGGGCGGTTTTGTTCATATAAAGTAAATGTATTCTAATTTGAACCTAAAGGAAATATCATTTTCACTTAACTTTACAACCAAAGTGTTTTAGTTTTGAATCTGAAACATTAGCAAAGTAATACATTAGTAGAGCAGTAATTCTTTAGTGAATTTCTCAAATTTACAGTACGGTAATGGTTTAGTAAAAATGTCACTTACATTTTCATCAGATGGTACATATGTTGTGGACCAAGTGATAAATCCGGGCATTTTTCATAATGCCCGGGCATTATGAATAATGACAAACTATTTAGGCCAAAGTGATTAATTATGGTTTGAAGTTTCTTATTTATCACATTGCCCTGACATTATGAATATTGCCCAGTCGTGTTTGGGCAATGTGATAATATACTTCTCTATGGGCGAAGAAGAACGCGGGGGATACGCCATAATGATAACAATAATAATTTATTAATTACCCTCAAATAATTACAGGGAATGTCAAGCAAGGATACAATTATATACAGATATATAGCATAACAATAAAACAATCATAAATTTCGAAATATAAACATTTGAATGATATACTAACACACATAATCACAGACAAACACAGAAAGTAATATAAGTGACAACCGCTAGTCTATAAAGACTAGCGGAACAAAATATGGTGTGAAAAAATTGATCATCCGGAGAAGGAGATTCCACTGAGAGAGGTTGTGAGATAGTCATCTAAATGTGGCGGACAAGGATACAGTCGTTATAGTTGCAAAGGTGGCTGTCAGTCCATCAAAGCAGAAATTGTTTCAATAAATAATTGGGACTTATTTTGTGTAAATTATTTGATTTTTCCTCTGAGTTCTTCTATTTGTTTAAAGTAAAATTCATTTTGAGTTTGAAATCTCTAAGAATTTTATCATCTAGAAAAAGAAAGAATATGTTTATTTTTTGTGATTATTGTTTTGTCTTTTGTTACAATTATGTTTCCAATAAAATTATGTCAATCATTTGAGTTTTTCTCTCGGTTTTTCTCTAAGTTTTACTATTTGTTCAAAGTAAAATTCATTTGTCTACTTCAGAATGAGTTCATTACACTTCTAAAAACAGTGCTGTGATGAACTCCATAACAGCATTGTTTTCAGTTATATTTTTGGTTTTTTGGTTGTCCAAATTGACATTCGATCCAATCAGATTCCGACAAAAGTCGATTGTCAATATGACATAATTTGAATTTATGTTAGAATACGTGCGAATCAAATTCAAATGCCGTAATGTGTCAGTTTTCGTAACAGTCACACCAACTACCAACATTCAATACAAAAGTCAATAGGATGTATAATCTCAATTGTTCATTGAATTTCGACAATATTTCATGAAACTTGACTGAAATAGAGAAAATATCGTCTAACACTCGTTGCAGAAGGCAATTCCAACACTCATGCTTTCGAATTTCGCATTCGTTTTGGAATATACTATTTAAGTTTGAAGATTCTAAGAATTATATCATCCAGAAAAAGAAAATAATATCTATTTTTGTGATTAATGTTATCTTTTTTGTTACACATATGTTTGAAATAAAATTATGAGGATTAGAACCTGGGTTGAATCACTCTGCCCGATATTAAATATGCATTATTAATAATGCCCGGGCAATTTGATTATTTCAATACTTATTATCACATTGTCCTCTCATATTGGCATTATTCATACTGCCCGGGCATTTTTCATAATGCCCAATTAATCACTTGGTCCATAACACATATATCATTTTAAAAAGATTTTTGTAGTACTCATCCTTAACAAAGAAATATTTAACTTCTATATGTCTACTTCTCTTCATTCTTCCTGCCTTGATCAAATTGATGGTGCTCTGGTTATCGATGTGTAATGTAGCCTTGACTTCTTCTCCAGTCAGTTCCTTTAATAATTCAACGAGATATTTCAATTCCTTGGTACACTCGCAAGCAGCGATAAGTTCTGCTTCCATAGTTGATTGTGCCACAATAGTTTGTCTTCTTGATGACCATGATATTGGACTTCCAAACAGAAATATAACATATCCTGAAGTACTTTTTCTTCTTATTTCTTCAACATCTTCTCTATCTCTTGTATCAATGTCTCCAGCGAAATCTGAATCACAATATGCAATTAGATGAAGATCTTCCTCATCTCCAATTTCATTAGGGTTATTTCTGTAGAAAATTCCAGTTGAAACTGTTCCTTTTAAGTAACGAAGAGTTCTTTTCAGATTTACATAATCTTTCTTTTTTGGATTCTCTGTTGAGCGACTCTCATAGTTAACTGCAAAGCTTAAATCAGGGCGTGTCTTACAGAACAAATATAACAAGCTTCCAATTCCTTCCCTGTAGTTTAAAATCACATCAGTTTCATTTCGTTCATCTGCGTCATCAATTTTGTAAATATCTTGTGTAATTGGAGTCTTCATTGGTTTTGAATCTTGCATGTTAAACCTTTTCAGCACTTTATTGGCATAATTTTCTTGATTTATTATTAATCCTTCTCTTACTCTTTTTATATCCATGCCAAGATATGATTTTGGGTTTTCATTTATAGTTGTATCAAATTCTTTCTTCAATTTTTCTTGTAACTGTTTAATCTTGGTTTTGTTCTGTCCTACTGTCCCATCATCAACATGTATAGCCAAATACATATCACCTTTTATTCCATTGACAAGGTGCTTGTCTCAAACCATATAAAGATTTCATCAAAAGGCATACCTTTCCTTGTTGATCAAATCCTTCGGGTACTCTCATATAAACTGGTTCTTCCAATTTTCCATACAAGAATGCAGTTTTAACATCAAAAGTTTGTATACTCCAGTTATTTTTAGCAGCAATTGCAAAAAGTAGTCTCAGAGATGTAGCATAAACTACTGGACTATTTATGTCTTCCAGATCCATAGAATTTCTGTCTTGTCCACATCCTTTAGCCACTAACCTTGCTTTATATTTTCCACCTTCCTGTACTTTAAAAATCCATCTGCATTTCAGGATCTCCCTTCCTTTTGCTTGTTTTTCATCAACATAAATCCAAGTTTTGTTCTTTAACAGTGAATCCTTTTCTTCTTGAATTGCATTTTTCCATTCATTTTTATTTACAGCTTCCTCAAATGTAAGAAGTGCTTCTCCTTCAATTTCATCAAGATTTGTGATAAAGTCATTATATTTTGATGGTAATTTTATTTCTCTTCTAGGTCTTCTGTTTTCATTCTGCAAACTGTCTTCATTATGCTGGATTTCTTGGTTCTGATCGTGTTCTTCTCCCCCATTTTCCTGGTTTTGTGTATTTTCCTCTTCTGGATTTCCTAGATCTTCCTCCTCATAAAAACTTATGTTAATTAATTCATCCACTTTTGGTTCATTATTCCTGTAGTATTCATTTGTGAAAATAACATCTCTGCTAACAAATGTTTTTCGTTCTTCTTGATCCCATAGTCGATAGCCGTTAGGGGCATATCCAACAAACATTGCTTCTTGACTTCGACTTTCAAGTTTCTTCAGAGGTTTCAGAATTTTGGCATATACTTTCTGTCCAAATATTTTCAAATTTTTTAGATTTGGTTTTCTTTTGCACCATTTTTCATATGGTGTACATTCTACTCCTTTGGTAGGACATCTGTTTGTTAAGTATGCAGCAGTGAGTACTGCTTCTCCCCACATGTCTTTATCACAATTAGATTCAAATATTAGTGCTCTTGCTTTGTTTAATAGAGTCAACATCATTCTTTCACTCTTACCATTGAGCTGCGGTGTATGTGGTATTGTGAAATCTTGTATAATCCCTTTGTTTTTGCACCATTCAGAAAGAAGATTATTTTGATATTCACCTCCATTGTCTATTCTTAGTTTGCTTACTTTCAGGTTGAAATAGGCTTCACCCTCATGAATAAATCTCTGTATACTTAGAAAAACTTCACTGGCTGTTTTTGTCTCCAAGAGATACACAGTACAAAAATGAGTGTAGTCATCTAAAAATACTAGAAAGTAAAATTTATTATCAAATGTTGGTGGGTCTATAGGTCCACCTATGTCAGTATGTATTATTTGCATAGGACGATTTGCTCTTTCTCTAATAGTCTTAAAGGGTAGTCTTACTTGTTTTGCTTGGGCACATATGATGCAATCCGCTTTCCTGCTTCTATCTATGTTAAATGAAACTCCATCGCATAGTTCTGGAATTTTTTCCATTTGTCCATAACTGAGGTGTCCTAGTTTTCTATGCCAGTCTTTAATTTGTGTTTCGTTCTCGGTGATAAGTGCAGTGTTCTCTGTTTTCCTCATTTTTACCACATAGAGACCATTTTCAGTCTTCCTTCCTTCTATTGCAATGTGATCTTTTGGGATTTCAATACTTGTTTTAAGGATGTTTACTTTTTCATTATCAAAATATGCTGCGCCTTGAGCTTGAGTGACGACATTAACTGATAACAGATTTCTTGACAATTGTGGTACATAATAGACTTCATTTAGTGTACAAGTATCAAAATCAATTTTTCCATATCCTTCTATTGGTATTGTATCACCTTTCTTAGCTATCATAACATTATCTGAACATTTCTTCATATTTGGAATCATGCTTTCTTCTTTGATCATCATTTTGTTACATCCACTATCTACGATCATTTCTATATCTTGTTTTTCACTGTTTAAGGATTCATTTATGTAAGTTAGGAATGAAATCTTTTTGTCTTGATCTGCATAGTCATTTTTATGATTTTTGGTTTTATTTTTCTCATCAAAGAAGCAGTCTTCTGTTTTATGGTTAGTCTTTTTACAGATTTTACATGCCTTATCCCTGTTGAAACAGGTACTTTCAGTATGATTTGTTCTTAAGTGACCCATTATCTTACAGATTGTACAGGGTTTTGTTGAGTTTTCTTGTCTCTTATATTTAACAGGGCATTGTGGTTTAATGTGGCCCTTTCTACCACATGCGTAACAAACAGGTTCATGTTTCCCTTGTTTTACTGTTTTAAAGGATACCGGTGTTTCTAATTGTCTCGTTTTATTTTTGTCTTCTTCTGCTGACAATCTAGCTATCAAATTTTCTAGGGTTTTCTCCTTTGTGGTGGTTGAATCCCATGCACAGCTGAAATATTGATGTTTTTCTGGTAGAATGGTGAGTATTTCAGACACTATCATACTTTCAGAAATTTCTTCTTGTAATATTTTGAGTTTGAAGACCAAATTTTGAATTCCACTTATGTTGTGATGTATATCTTTAGTATTATCATATTTGAAATTGTAGAATTCCTGTAGGAGGGAACATTTTTCTTGATTGGTGTCTCTTTTATATATACGAAGAAGTGCATCATACATTTCTTTAGCCGATTCGTAGTTCATTAAGTGTAATTTTACGGTTTTGTCTATAGTTCTCAATATCGCGTGTTGAGCCATGGCGTCCTTGGCTTTCCATTTCGTTATTTTTGCCTCATCAGTTCCGCACGTACTAATTGGCGAACTTCCATCAATAACATCCATAAGTTGTTTAGCTTTAAAAAGAATTTTGATTTCAAAATTCCACATTGAAAATGTACTGGTGTCTTTCAGTTTAGTTATGCTCGAGATATCTTCGTTGTCCAACGCCATGCTGACCACGTTGATTTTTGTCGACTAGTTTTTTCTTGATATTCCTTGTGTTGTTTTGTTTTACTTGCAATTTTTTTTGATGCAGCGTGCACTGAGCCCAGAACCTGTCGTTTTAATTATTGGTTTTTGTATTTTTAACGATATATTTTAATATTTTATTATTTATTATATGACACGTCTTTCACTTTTTTAGGTTATTTATTCTCTCTCTCTTCTATGATACATTTCATAAAAATATATTTCACTTACACATGTATTTCTATGATTGACATTAACCTATGAAGTATGAAGTAACAAAATTAACCTTTAATTTTATCATGTCAACAAAACAAAACTGAACAAGTTTACAATTCACCAACACCTATAACATATTATGTGCTTATTAAAGCTCTGAACTTTTCTGGAAATTTTCTGCTAATACTTTCGCATTTTGTACTCCAACATAAGATTTTCAATTCTCTTCATGGTGAAAAATTCAATTTTTCGAACTTTATTCAAATTCAAAAATTCATAACAAAATAATTGTTGATGTGACAACTTTAAGCGATATCACAAATTGAAGCATAATTTAGCTTCTTTCTAAAAAGCGAATCAATTTTTTGTAATTCGAAATACAAAGTGTTTGTTTTACCCTGAACACTTTAAATGAAGATTAACGAGTCCGGCCCTGGAATAATGAAATAATTGATATCTTTCTGACTCGACCTTAGCATGTGCCAATACCCTCCCAAGATTCAATAATATGCGTCAATAAGTTTGGATTTTATGATGGTCTAAGTATTTCCATGAAGTTGGAAAGTCACCCTGTATCTCTGCAGGGAAATCCAGAAATTGATTTTTTATAGTCAATCAATAATCACCTAGTCCACCTCTATCTCTGGTGAGAGTATGTACAGTTATTCCCCGGACACCCTGTATTACATTAGAATCTGTCATTTTCAATGTACTATTTGAATTGATTTTCAGAGAGTTAAATTGTTCTATTAAAGACTCAATGATTATAGAAAAAAGTAATAAAATAAATAAAAATGTGGTCTCTATCTTTTGGTCAAGGGATAGGAAAAAACTGGGATTATCAAACAGCCTAACTTACTTGACGTCTGTTTTCAACCTCGTGTCTGGGATGCACCAAATTCCTAAGGGTAATCTTCGAGGGTAACCAGGTGTGGATCCAGTCCAGGTTGGTACTCCTTGTCTGCTAAGGGATTCAGCAACGCGACTTGATTAGATCGATCACACCAGTATTGTTTGAGATTGTTCTTTTCGTACTCGGTTATTCTGTCGAAGGTAACGTCGCACTAACAAAATCTCCGTTCTTGGATTTTACTCAAAGAATTGATATTCACGTGCATCTACTTTTCTTGGGAAGCACTAGTAAAATCCCATCCTCGTCGCCAATTATGTTTTCACACTCTAAGATCACTTAAAAAAAAAAACAACTTTATTTCTAGAAGCAAGTTTATTTGATGAAGGTCTGAATAATAATGAATTATATCTAACTAACTTATTCCGTTGTTCTGAAATCTGAAATCGGAATGTGCTGACTCCATACATCCTGTTGATGCCTCGGACATCGTCCGAGACATTTATTGTCCCTTCATCAGGAGAACTGAATAAATACAATGGATAAATATAAAGACAAGGTTACAAGGATGTTACTCACGAATTTGAGGTTGAATTTCAAAGATGTAGTTGCATGAAAGATTCAGAATGATGGGATTAATTTACAGAAATCATAAGTGAATTGAATTTAGAAGCTAACGAAATTTCAATTTGACATTATGAAGGAAATTTATTTGAAATAATCGAATCACAAAAATTCAGAGGGTATGATTCTATGTAATGATGTTTGATAAACCTCTCTCAATGACTCGATCTGGTGGTCTGTTTCTGATTGAATCGATGTCCATCAGATATGAATACATTGAACTGAGTCTATTAATATCTTTTTAAAATTCATAGAATTATCGTGTTGCCATATTCTGAACCTCTCAATAAATGTTCTTTTCTTGTAATTTTTTTCAATGTCTAATATTTTTACATTATTCAAATCAGGTTGTTGATTTTCAGAATAAGCATGTATTGATAATGCACATGTATCTTTGTATGTTCTTATGTTACTCTTATGAAGAGCGATTCTCTGTTTCAGTTTCGTCTTAGTTTGTCCAATGTATTATCACAATCAATACAATTAATTTTGTATACCACATCAGATTTATTCGAATCATTGATCGAATCTTTTACTCTTGTAAAGATTGATCTTATGGTTTTCACATTTTTTGTTGCTATTTTGAATTTATCAATAGGAATTAGGCTTTTGATTCTATTTGTGAGATTTTCTTCAGATGGTATAATTAAGTATTGTTTCTGTGTAGTTTCTTATGTTAAAGAGATGTCCGGATCAGGTTGATTATCATTAATGTTCAATTCTATGTTATCTGGAATATTATATATTATTCATCATAACCATTTTTTGGGTAACCATTCTTCAATATTTTGAGATTTTTTTCTTTGAAGGAATTATGTGAAATTTTAGAAATTCTAGATTTCAGGTTCTTAACTACATTAATTTTCATTTTGATAGGATGATTGAAGACCAATTCAAGTATCTTCCTGATGACATGGATTTCCTGTACCAATCTGAAAGTAATCTATTATTTTCTCTGATAACTAAGATGTCAAGAAATGGTACGGAATTATTATTTTCTGTCTCAACGGTGAATTGTATTTTGGGATTGAATTGGTTCATTATATTCAACGATTATTGTATTTGGTCTGCTGGTATTGCTGTAATAATATCGTCCATACATTTCTTCAGGAATGGAACTCCGAATGGCAACTAAGATTTTTCACCAAACAAGAGTCATTAATATTAATAAATTTAACCAGTTTAGGAATAAGCAATGTGATCATTGTCACACAACAATCTTGGTTAAAAAATTTATCTGGCGTAGAACTTCCCCAAGAAATTTCCACAATATTATCATTAGGACCTAAATTTTGTTTGCCACCTAACAAATATGATATAAAGATTCCTAATCTACTTTCAGCAATAAATCAGGTGATTGATTCTATAGAAGAACAGAAAAGAAAAGATATACTAACATCTAAATTCATCAATATTATCACTAATTTCATGAATGGAGATCATGTAAACAATTCATATTTACTCAAGGTGTTTCAAAAAACAAGAATTTTCTTGAAGGAATATCCGGAATTGATCGTTATTCAATCAGACAAAGGAAATGTCACTACGATAATGAAAAAAGATCAATACAATCGATTAGCCCAAAATCAACTTGATAATGAGGAAAACTACCAAAGACTTAGCAAAGATTCAAGTCATAGTACACAACTTAAAGCAAATAACCTGGTTTCAGAACTTAAGAAAAGAGGCCAACTGAATGCAGAACTAGCATCACAGTTAATGTACAGGGTGATTCATTTATCTTGGTAACCCCAATTTTCTCGAAAACGCCCGAATATTTTTTCATTCTGTGAATGGCGTTTTGAACAAGTCAATGTCGACTTGAGATGCGCATAAAAATCTGCGGAATAAATAAAGACGCCAGGCGTCGCAGCGCTATCAAAAATTTTTTCTCCAGGGACATACCATTTTTATCTTGTCATTCGAAAGATAATTTCATTTTGAACTTTTTTTTCGAATACAATTTTTGTATATTTCTTACCGTCAGCGATCTGCAGCGTGTTTTATGTTGATTCTATTCCATTTATTTTTTTTTCTGTATTGTGGTAGTATGCCTTGATTTGGAGACATAGATATGATTTTATGCCTTGAATTCAAGAAGGCTAGTCTTCTAAACAATTTGCCTCTTTAAATGAGATCAAATATGTGGATAAAGCAAGATGGGGCCCCAAGTCACAACGCTGCCATTGTGAAGAGATATTGAGATAAAGAATTCGAAAATGAATGGACCCTTATATTTTGTCCAAAGTGACTTATGATGAAATAGAGAGATGATATAACTTGTTTATGGATCATAATGGCCAGATGACCTAAATTTGATTATGTTCCGTAAAATGACGGAGGCTCTGTAACTAATTTTCTATTATTTTATTCATTAAATATTAAATCTTATAATAATAAACATTTTTTTAATAACAAACGAAAAATTTCGAATAAAATGTTCTATATACCGGCCATTATGATCCATACATAAGTTATTTCATTACTTTGGTCAAAATATAAGGGTCCACTTGGGAACATGAGTTTCTTATCTTCATTTTCAAATAGTCCAAGTTATTAGAATCAGTTTGGTATACCATATATTCAAGGTTACCTCAGAAAGTAATCCATGAGCGTTAGGTCTGGCGATATCTGATGGGTCCATTGGTTTCAATCTATTTTTTTCCGAATTCTTGATCTAAATATCTCTTGAGAATGGCATCGTGGTGGCATGAAGCCCCATCTTGCTGTATCCACATATTTCATCTTATTTGAAGGAGCACATTGACCAGAAAACTAGCCTTCTTGAATTCAAATCACAAAATCACATCTATGTCTCTAAATAAAGGCATACTACCACAATACAGAAAAAAATAAATGGAATAGAATCAATATAAAACACGCTGCAGATCGCTAACGGTTAAAAATCGATAAAAATTGTATTCGAAAAAAAAAACTCGGAATGAAATTATCTCTAGAATGTCATGATGAAAAAGGTATGTCCCTGGAGAAAACATTTTTGAAAGCGCCGCGACGCCTTGCGTCTTTATTTATTCCGCAGATTTTTATGCGCATCTCAAGTCGACATTGACTTGTTCAAAACGCCATTCACAGAATGAAAAAATATTCGGGCGTTTTCGAGAAAATTGGGGTTACCAAGATAAGTGAATCACCCTGTACTACAAAGGTAATGCAGCACAAGTCTATGGACTCCCAAAAATTCATAAAGATAATTTAGATTTAAGACCAATTATAGCTTCTCTAGATTCACCAAATTGTAAGTTAGCTGAATTCATCAAAGATATCTTAACCAAAGCATACAATTTCAATAATGAATTCTATGTGAAAGATTTCTTTGATTTCGTTGATTTCATAAATGATAGAGTTACTCCCGAAAACTTTGTCTTGGTCAGCTAGGATGTAATATCATTATTTACTAATATAACTATAGAACTGGCAGAAGATAGTTTTGACGACAATTGGAATAATATTCAAGATTATTGTCCCTTAAGTAAACAAAATTTCATGAGAATCATCAGATTTGTTTTTGACACAACCATATTTTCATTCAATAGAACATATTATAAACAAAAACAAGGTACACCAATGGGATCATCAGTATCACCAATAATAGCAGTATATGTATTAGATTTTGTATTAAAAAAATCTCTACCCAAGTTGCCATTTCGAGTTCCATTCCTGAAGAAATTTATGGACGATATTATTACAGCAATACCAGCAGACCAAATAGAATAATCGTTGAATATAATGAACCAATTCAATCCCAAAATACAATTCACCGTTGAGACCGAAAATAATAATTCCGTACCATTTCTTGACATCTTAGTTATCAGAGAAAATAATAGATTACTTTCAGATTGGTACAGGAAATCCATGTCATCAGGAAGATACTTGAATTGGTCTTCATATCATCCTATCAAAATGAAAATTAATGTAGTTAAGAAACTGAAATCTAGAATTTCCAAAATTTCACATGATTCCTTCAAAGAAAAAAATCTCAAAATATTAGATCTCCTATTGAAGAATGGTTACCCAAAAAAATGGTTAAGATGAATAATATACAATATTCCAGATAACATAGAATTGAACATTAATGATAATCAACCTGATCCGGACATCTCTTTAACACAAGAAACTACACAGAAACAATACTTAATTATACCATATGAAGAAAATCTCACAAATAGAATCAAAAGCCTAATTCCTATTGATAAATTCAAAATAGCAACAAAAAATGTGAAAACCATAAGATCAATCTTTACAAGAGTAAAAGATTCGATCAATGATTTGAATAAATCTGATGTGGTATATAAAATTAATTGTATTGATTGTGATAAATGCTACATTGGACAAACTATGACGAAACTAAAACAGGGAATCGCTCTTCATAAGAGTAACATAAGAACAAACAAAGATACATATGCATTATGAATACATGCTAATTCTGGAAATCACCAACCTGATTTGAATAATGTAAAAATATTAGACATTGAAAAAAATGACAAGAAAAGAACATTTATTGAGATGTTCAGAATATGGCAACACGATAATTCTATGAATTTTAAAAAAGATATTAATAGACTCAGTTCAATGTATTCATATCTGATGGACATCGATTCAATCAGAAACAAATCACCAGATCGAGTCATTGAGAGAGGTTTATCAAACATCATTACATAGAATCATACCCTCTGAATTTTTGTGATTCGATTATTTCGAATAATTTTCTTTCATAATGTCATATTGAAATTTCGTTAGCTTCAAAATTCAATTCATTTATGATTTCTGTGAATTAATCGCATCATTCTGAATCTTTCATGCAACTTCATCCTTGAAATTCAACCTCAAATTCGTTAGTAAGATCCTTGTAACCTTCCTTGTCTTCATATTTATCCATTGTATTCATTCAGTTCTCCTGATGAAGGGACAATAAATGTCTCGAAAGCTCGAGTGAAGAAAAAAGAGTACTATATTACTCAACTGCTGCTATTCCCAATAAATTAAGAACCTGTATCTAAATAGTCAGCAATAATACCTTATAATACCCACGCACAACTTCGGTTTTAGTGGGGAACTCATGTTTGTTTGTGAAACCTTTTGTTTTCTAAATTAAAAATAATTGTTTTCTTGTTCATTTTGTATGAAGCTTTTTTTCAAATAAACATATATTTATATATATATATATATATATATATATATATATATATATATATATATATATATATATATACGCAGGATAAATATATATATATATAATTATGTTGTTTGAGGGAAAAACACCGTTTTTAAAAACAGCTTTATTAAGAACTTTGATAAGGGACAATAGACACTAGTCTCACAATTATTACTACTATTCTTGACTGACAAATTATTCTTGTGCCTATTTATACCTTCGGTATTTACGATGTATTCAGCATTAGATAAGCGGCACGTGTGCTTAGTCAGCTAAAGTTAATATGGACATATTCAATAACAAATGAAGTTACAATGTATTGAGTATTTCAGAATACAGGGGGTGTATTATGTAATTCCTCCCCGCCTAAGTCAAAGGTATCACCTTTTGTAGGTGTAGCTTTGGAGAACCCTTTTCTAAAATAATAAAATAATAATAAGCAAGTAATAAAAATTAATAATGCAATGATCAAATAAAATAAAAATCTTGAAGGTTGTGGACTCCAGTGGTGGATTTCTTCCAATTCTATATCTGGGGTGTCTTCCTTCTTGTTGGTTTCTTCTAAGGATTCATTGTGGGATAACGGCTCCATTTTTGGTAAAATAATAAATTTTTCTTCTTCCGTTGAAGTAGTCGGGGTAATCTCTTTCTTTTCGTTGCTCAACGTACATTTGGTTTTGATAATCGCAATTGGAGGAGTGAAATGATGTTTGATTTGATGTTGGCATATTTCCATTAATTTCGAATTATGAATCGACAATACATTTCCATCTTCTAACAATTTAATATCGGGAGGATCGATGCTTCTTGATTTGGGACAGTCTTCTTTTTGATTTTTCAAAAGATTTTTGATGCAGTTTGGTGCTTCTGTCAGAGAATCTTGATTACAGAGAAAGTCTTCTTCTACAGGATAACATCGTTGTGTTGACCATTTTAGGATTTCTTCTTGAGTGAGCCAGTAAGGATCGGAATAAGGAATGGTTAAATTATTTTGTGGTAAATAATGTAACTTGTACAGATTGAAGCTTTTCAAATTCACTAAAGGAATCGATATAAGAAATAGTAATATTCGATTTTTAAATACAACTTTGGTATGACATAATTGATAATAGTCTTTCAAATGGTGTAAAGGTATAATAGTATTATTTTTAATTAATTCTGAAAATTTGGAATAAGGTAAAATCGACTCATGTAATAGATGTAACCTTGCGAAGCTTACTGCTGTTTGAATTTCATCAAGGGTATTTTTGATCTCTCTGAGTTGAAAAGTAAATAAATGCATTTGCTGTACTTCTTGTAGTAAAGGTATATTTTGAAGTAATTTAAAGTTTTCCCACATTTTATTAAATTTATCAATGTATTTATTTTTGAGTTCATTAACGATATTTGCAATTTTCTTTTGGTTTCTCATCAGAACATCCTCATTTTTGGAAATACTATCGAAGTAATTCTTATACAATTCTTCATCATCCGAATCCAGTGTTCCAAATAGAATCTTAGAAATTTTTCCTCCTATATTAATCAATCCTCTTTTGATCCTAATTTTTTCATTCAATAATTCCTCCAAAGTATTAAAATTTATATCATTTGAATGTTTCAAATATTTATAGTTGGCCGTTTGGGCGAATCCCAATTGAAAATTTGAAAATTACTTATTTCTTTTTGATATTTCATCACTAGATCTGCTATTATGTTCAAATCGATATGATAAATAAATTGTAAATTTCTATCATTAACATATGATTTTCCAAGTAATATTGGTTCTTCATTTTATCAATATATCAAACTCTACAAAATCTTGCCTCATCCTGAGAGAGCTATGAGTTGAATAAGTTTCAAGAATATTGTTAAATCTCTGATGATTCGGAAGGCATATTATAGTGTTAAAGAGTATTTGGATTATGAAAATCTGTGGTAATTTGTAATCAATATGACTTGTCCTATACCCAACATTGGGTCCAACAGGATCAATAAATTATTGTTATAGAATAATTGTAGGCTATCATCAAGCATGAAATCAAGAATGCAACAGCTCAGACAAAATCGAACAACCACAAAATCATGACAACATCAATATTCACAAATGAGCTTATGATAAAATTGTATAGTTTAAATTATAGTTGAATTAGGGTGCATTCGTATTTATTCTCTCAACAAATTTCTTATGTATTAACGTAATTCTGAAGATCGATATTCCTTCATGTGATAATTAGGCAAGACAATGTCAAATTTGGCAAAATGATTTGAAAATGTAATTTGATATTTGTGGTGATCCTCGGCGCGGTGCCTATACTTTTTCACATCAAGAAAGTTTTAGAAATTCAAGTATTTAAGGATGAAATAACAATAAGATGTCATCGTCATAGCAAAAAATTAAGAACTGTGTGATACACTAAAAAATCCTGAGGGTTAAAATCGTAATTGAATTTTTCTTGATACTTTGTAAAATTATGAGGAAATTCATATCGAATTAAATTTCAGGAAAACTGATCCCGAAACTGGGAAGAATAAAGTAAATATAGTTAAAAGCTGAATGGTTCGTCAGTACATAATATTAAAATGCTTTCATTTTGTATCATTCATGATATAGTGAAGCTAAATTTAATGTATGTTAAAATAAAGTTGAAAAATACTTCTATAACCAGAAGTTGATTCCTATAGTATAAAATGTAGAAAATCGCTTTGTATTTCGGTCTGTGATAAAATTTATGAAAATCATGTAGCGTATAATTCTTGAGTAACCTCCCGTACAAATGAGGCAGGTCATTTTTACAGTGTGAAAGGAATTTAATGAATCGCACTTTTTCTGCGATCAAACTTGCATCTGGCTTATCAGACTGAGCGTTACCTTGGGATATGATATGAATTATTATGAATCCAGATTCGTCCTTAGTAAAATATCTATAATTCATTTCGTCACTTGGATCAACTAGAAAATTAGTACCTTGATTAAATTCTTCAGATTCGTCTTCATCACGATTATCCATTGAATATTCATTGAAACCATAAAAATTATTATTAAAATTATTTTCTTCATTGACTGATGAAACTTTTTCAGTCTTAATACAATTAAACTCAATATTATTATCATTGGTTTTATTACATAAAAAATCATTGGTTGATTCTAATCTAATTCTACGCAATGCATTGGCATTATTCATCAAGCCTTTGTTATACTTAATTTCATTTTTAAATTCTCCTAGTTTCGATATAAGATTATTATTTTCTTCAATAACACGTTCATAGTTCAAACTTATTTGTTTATTATTTTCCAGTAAAGCGTCATTTTCCGCCTTAATTTTATTTATGTTGATATTCAACTTATCAAATTCTGATTTGAGCTGCTTATATTTCCTATCTACTTTATTCAATCTAGCGTAAGATTTTTGTAGACTTTGTTTTTCCTTATTCATTACGTTTATTGATTTTTTCAAATTTGAAATTTCTTTTTCCATTTCATAACTTGCTTTAGAGTTCAATTCAATAAAATTTTCAAGTTTCTTATTGGATATTTCAATTTTGAAAAGTTTGGATTTTAATTCTTCGATTTCAGATTTCATATCTTGATTTATCTTGTTAGTTTCATCGATTTCTTGCAAACTATTTTTTAATTTCAAGAAGAGCTCATGTTTTTCCTGTTCAAGTACTGATATTTTCTGGATCGAATCATTTTCATATTTCAATGGAATTCTACAATGTTCATTATAGAGTAATTGATTTTCGAAATCTAAGTTAAGTCCAAATTTATTTAAGAAATCGGCTCCTATAAGGCCATCATAATTATTATGAAATTTGTAAAGTACAAACGGATGATTATCATTAATGCAAAATTCATCAAAAACTGGCAATAATACTTTTTCATTTGAGTTTTCCGTTCTCATACAAGCTGTTAAAGAAGTCTTTTCTTCAAAGATATTATCTGGAAAATTATTATAGGCGAATTTAGGATCGATTAAGCAAACTGAACAACCACTGTCAATTAATAATTTACAATAAGGGTTTCGAAATTGGATATAAGGTAACTGATTTTTATTATCTAAGGCATGATTCAGGTCAATTCGTTGCTTGGGCCTGCTTTTGGAAAATTTCGACTTGGTTCATTTGAATTAACATTTGTTAGTTCCTCAACAATGAAGTCATTGTTTGGATTATTTTGATAATTCGTACTTCGATAATTATAAAAATTTCTCTGGGGATTTGGATTATATTGAGTTGAATACTCGTTTCGTTTTTTAGGATAATTTCTTGTTTGGATAGACATTTTTTCTGGAGGGGTAGTAATTCTCTGATTTGGTTTGAAAACATTCGTCATATTTGATTTATTTGTGGGACTAAACACTTGTCTTGCAGTAGGAAAATGAGGGTTAACATTTCTTTGTTTAAATTGGATTGGTTGCGAGGGGAATTGTTGATTAAAATTTGGTCTTGGATCGTAGGAATAGTGAGGTGTTCTGAAATGATTGTTTTGATACTGGGAAACATTATTTGAATTTTTAAATGGGGGATTAGTTTTCGATTTATTAATATTATAATTATTCGTGGGCGGATTTCTCCACGACCGCATCATTTCTATTTGCGATTTTTGTGAGACATAGTTCTCAACAATTTGTATGGCTTGATCGAAAGTTAAGTCAGGTGTAGTAATCAGGGTTGTCTGTAATTCAAAGGGACTGTTACTTATTAATACGTTTTTCGCTAAATCGTTAGTTAAATCTTTATGTAAAATTTTCATTTGCGCATTCATGACATCTGCGTCTATTCTGTAATTTATTCTGATTTTTAAAGCTTTTATTTCTTCAATAAAGTTCAAAATATCATCTTTGGGACTCTTTCTTAAGAATTGCAATTGGTTTTTCAATACATCTAGATTTGCATGGTCACCAAATTTATTTATTAGGAAATTTCTTATACTGATCCATGTATTTGGAACATTGGAAGTATGAAATTCTGCTTCTGCATTCCCAACAAATTACTTTTTATTAGATTGAGGCAATACGTTTTTACGATTGCTTCAGCATTCTGAAATTGTGAGATATAATCGTCACATGCAGCTAAAAATGAATTCAATTTTGTTCTGTCTCCATCGAATTTCGGTAGGAGATTTCCAAATTCTTTAGGAAAAGTTAAGTCTGCCATATTTGTGTCTTCTATTTTCAACTCAGATATTGAATTTATCAAATCGTTCAATGCGATTGATATTTCTGAATCTATTTCACCTATTTTGAAATATGTAGATTAATTATCAATTATACAATAATATTTCAGTAAAATACTTAGTTTTTATATCAGAAAAACTTTCAAAAAACTGTACAAGTTTTACGCACAAAACTTGGGAAAAGAGTGAAATGACTTTGGACCAGGTCAATATAAAACTGGGAAGAAATAGAGTAAGGACAGTGATATTGCTCACCCTCTCGTTCTTGTATTAGGGGTCGTCGATGGCGCTACCCTGTCGATCGGACTCCGTTTTTCTCTCGTTCGGTTGTACTTAGCAGTTGAAACTGCAGACTTCTGGAGTTCTGGATTGGATACTTCAAGAAGACTGGCACAATCCCAGACCTCGTCGCCAATTATGTTGTTTGAGGGAAAAACACCGTTTTTAAAAACAGCTTTATTAAGAACTTTGATAAGGGACAATAGACACTAGTCTCACAATTATTACTACTATTCTTGACTGACAAATTATTCTTGTGCCTATTTATACCTTCGGTATTTACGATGTATTCAGCATTAGATAAGCGGCACGTGTGCTTAGTCAGCTAAAGTTAATATGGACATATTCAATAACAAATGAAGTTACAATGTATTGAGTATTTCAGAATACAGGGGGTGTATTATGTAATTATATATATATATATTTATATATATATATATATATATATATATATATATATATATATATATATATATATATATATATATCCGAAAAGGATACAAGTGTTTCGACTAATTGAGTAGATAATGTCAATTTGTACTAATAGCTCTATATATTTCGTCAAATATAGTCGAAACACCCGTATCCTTTTCGTATTTTTCTCCGACTAGTATTTCTCCAGTGAATTATATATATATATATATATATATATATTATATATATATATATTATATATATATATATATATATATATATATATATATAATATATATATATATTCTTATTGACTGTTGATGAGATGAAGATTCAATATTTATCGGGAAATATCAGACTGATATTTCCCGATAAATATTGAATCTTTATATATATATATATATATATATATATATAACATGTGAGGTGGTAACTCCCAGAATTTTAATAATAAAAAAAGATTTTAAGGGGTATAGGAATTGATCAGTCTGTAATTATATATGTATATTTACATATATATATATATATATATGTATATATATATATATATATATAATAATCAATAGTTTATTTTTCTGGGATATCAGCAGAAGGTAAGTGCTGATATCCCAAAAAACTGAACTTTTGATTTTAAATTATTCAGCAAAGAATATTTTTATTTATATATATAATATATATATATATATATATATATATATGTATATATAAACCGCCTTTGGAGAGCCATACATTGACAATTTACCATCATTTCGACGTCCGCTTGCAATCTGACGTTCGATATACGGACGTCGGATTGTCTTGAGAAATTTTGAGTGTTTTTCGACGTCATGGAACGTCCTGAGTAGTTATTCTAAATTTCGACGATGACGTCAGATACTCTCATCTTGTACAAAACCGTATATTTCAGTTCAACCAAGGCACGATAGTGGCGCTGACTATCACCAGTTGCATATAAGATATATACGTTTTTCCTATTTCACATTGAGAGCATACGACTACATGAGGTTTAGCAACATAGTCTCATAATCATTTTTATCCGGTGCGATTACTAGACGTCTTTTATACGTGTTTATTTAAAAAAACTCTGTTTTCTTTGCATGACCTCGGTTTTCGCTTCCACCATTTGTGAATACAGATATCTCCGTCTGATGAACGTCAAGAAGGAAAGCATATTAGGATGTATTTAATGGCTTGCTTGGCGGCAAACTTCATGTAGCCTCAAGTTATGGAATATTGTAAACCTTTTTTTCATTGATCTTTCCGTTTTGACATACAAATTATTTTTAGGGAATATTGTGGATAATGATCGACAATGGGGAATCGTATGTGGGGAAGGAAATTCATCGCTGAAATACGGGTGACGCACTTCAGACGTCGATAGAAACAAAGAACACAACTATTGATCATCTCAATTCCATGTATTTTTTTGACATAAGCAACATATTTCATTCTGGATTTTCCAGAAGAAATACTTTTTCATCGTGCAGTAATAATAGTGGAAAAAATTTCAAGAAGATTTTAATAACTCATGAATTTTGCTAGGGAATATGGATCACGAACTATTCTATCAACCAAATATTCATAAGAGTTTTATGTAATTCGGTCGAAACGTTTCAGATCGCTTTCGTACACTACCACCGTAACACGAGGATTATTAATCTGAAATTTTTCATTTCGATGTTTTCAACTTAAAACTATACATTAGCGAGAGAGAGTGGGGTGGAATTGTGTGGGATGGAACCAGTGTTTGAAAACACTGGTATTCGTCTCACAATTAAAATTTCAGCCCTGATTCATATATCATCTGTCATATATTATAAAAGAATCCATTTTTCTCATATACCTACATTTTCAAAAAGAAGAAGCACATATTATTATTTGATTCACTTAATTCGTAGAAAAGAAATTCAGACACAATAAAGGAGCCAATGACAATTCAATAATTACATTTGTTGATTAGTAAATCTGCAATTCTGTGCTCGAGTCAACACCATCGATGATATGTCAGTCATTTTGACAGATCTGTTGTTTTTAATTGTTTATCTGTCAGTTTTCACAATTCATCATTTACATGTTTGAATATTGTTTGAGGTGGATGAGAGTCTTACATTTTAGTTTTATTTTGGTTAATGGTTCTCACATTATTCTTGACAACTCTCTGAGCTGATTGTGTGAGTTGATGCTCTTGTTGCTTTGGCGTGTTTTATTATTCTTGTCAATTGTTCATACGTGATTCATTTATTTTATTTGTTTTCAGCTATCGGACCTGTATTTAAGATCTGCTGATGCGCTTCAGCGCGAAACCGGTAGTCTAATTTTCTTAAATAAAAATTGGAAGAATCAAGACTTTTTCATTTGTTATTTTCACTCACAATTCAATAAATATACAGTGTGATTCCGGAGGAGATCAGATTTTAGATGAAGTTTGAGAGAGTCATTTTATTAAATTTTCAATTGACATTCTACTGAGAGTTTGATTTTGCTTCATGATATTACATTCCCCGAAATTTCTTCCGATTAGATTTTCTCTCATTTCAATTTCAACCTTATGAAATTTCGTTTTTAGTTGTCCCTACAAAAAAATATCGAGAGTTCGAATAAGTCAATCATTGTGTTCAAGCAATAGGTCTCCCAGAAATGTGCCAAAACACAGCTGAATAATGGCTCATTGAAGTAGAATCTCAAAAGGGAACAGCTAATATGTACTATGTTCAATATTTCGGAATAAATTTTCAAATTCGATGAACTATTTCAAAAAATCATGAATTTCAATATCGACAATTCTTTATTTGGAAATACCTTGACAAATGAACATCAAGTGGGCCAAAAATGAACAAATTTCAGATCGTCACGTTTTTCACTGGGCTCTTCAAGTGAAATGCTCCCAGAAGTCAGATTGTTCGAGGGCCATTGTTCTTGGATGAACTTTTATATGTCCATTATCAGACGTCAAACCTAGTCGAAAGCGATTACGAATGAATTTATTTCGAGAGATATCAGAAGCATGTTTCATGTTTCTGATGATTCCTTAATGAATATTCACGAAAAATATAAATTTTTTAACTACGCTCATGCTGAAAATATGAACATAAAATTCTTGCATTCTCTCTATGTTAAAAATTCTGAATAATTCCTTGAAAACGGAATTAACTGCATGCAAGCGGAACTTCTCCATTATTGGAGAACGGCATTATTCATCCAAAAATAATCATCAAATTATCAGACTTGATTAATTGAGGAAAATGAAAATTTCAGTTTGAACATTTTTTTTGTCAGTGAATTTGTTGTTATTTAATTTTTCAATCCTGTGTTTGAGAGCCGATATTTCCAGAATGGTCGTCATAATAATAATAATAATAAACTAGTTTATTTCGATGAATAAACAAATTACATCACTGAGGTACAATTAGAAATTATTTTTAAACTAAATTATAATTCTTGAAATTGTTCTATGAAGGAACAAGTACAAAAAAAACAAACAAAATTAACCACAGAGTAGGTAATTGTTCATGCACTGTATTACTTTTTTTTACGTTTTCCTCTATAGTACACATTTGACTTCACAATACACAAGGTCATTTTCGGGTATGATTTTTACTAATCGGGTAATTAAATGTCTTCATCGGGTATCAATTTATTGTCACAGTCGGTATTTAAGACTCATTTTCAGGATTATCCAAAGTTATTTATTAGGGTATTGATAATTTCTCGAGTGTCATAATTTATCCAAGCTTTTAATCTTTTTTTGTATCTCCTAATATTCTTTATATCTGTCAGGTCATCAGGAACTATATTTAAAATTTTTGGCGCGAAGAAGGAGTAACTCCTTTGTCCTATACTTTTTTTTGCATCTAGGTGTTTGATACATGCGATTTTTTCCCCTTGTTTCATATTCATGTTCCAATGTACAAACAGGTATCTTCTTCGAAAAAATATCCACAAGAATTTTCAAGGCGTACTTATATTTGTCTTATATCTTGCACTTCTGAGATCTGAAACAGTTTTTTGCTAGAAAACGAACGTTTCTTTTGATGGATTATTTTCAAGACCCATTTCTGGATGACCTCTAGGGGCTTTATGTGGTTGTGATAAGCACCACCCCATCCGACAATCCCATAGCTGATTTGGGATTCAATCAGAGCATGGTAGAATATTTTAAGATATTTATTTGACTGGAGATGTTTTCGCAAGTGCTTGTTCACAACATTCTTTATGTGTTTATCCCATCTCAATTGTGGATCGATAGTTATTCCCAAGTATTTCACACTTTTCGTTTGAGCTATGTATGTCTCATTATCGATTACCAGATCCCCCAAATTTGGAAGACTGGGTACAGAGGAGCCAAATAACATATATCACGTTTTTTCGATGTTGAGGCTAAGTAGGCTGTTGATCAAATTATCAGACTTGATTAATTGAGGAAAATGAAAATTTCAGTTTGAACATTTTTTTTATCAGTGAATTTGTTGTTATTCAATTTTTCAATCCTGTGCGTGAGTGCAGATATTTCCAGAATGGTCGTCATATGATCCCTTTTCGAACTGAAGCTAATGTCTAATACAAATGTGTATTGATATAAATTTGTTAGATTGGTTGATGTATAGAAATAATTGAAATTATAACATGTACCTATTAAATAAATTCATCATCTGATCAAAGGGCGATTAAAGATAACTTTTTCAAAATTCGTGAATATTTCATTATATCATCTGTAAAACCTTAACCTTCTGTTCTGTAATTCCTTCAACAACAACTTTATAGCCTTACTCTCATTTAAAATTTTGTAAAGAAAAAAGATGGAGGATGACAGATACATACTCATAAAGATCTCGAATGAGAAATTTGAGATTTCGTTGAATCTGGGTGTTCCAAGGTAATGATTTTCTCACAAACGCCCTACACATTTTTCGCCCAAACCTCAAACCGTCGAAAATGGGTTTTCTGCAGAAATATTCAAGAAACTTTGAGTCCCAGGTTTCCCTATTCCCTATGACAATCTCAGAAACTCATAAACCGTTGAGCTTTTATCAAGTTATGGCATATTCTCCAATTTTTTTGATGGCAATTTCTCCAAATTGCCATCAAAAAAACTTGAAAAACGTTTAATAGGCCAACGCCGTGAATCACCATGTGAATAAAATTTTTGAAACATCAAACCCATCAATTGGAAGAATTTGATTTCTTCAATTACAAATCACAAATGACGAAACTACAAATGCATGATTTAGTAATTTTACAGAAACGGAACGGAGTTACTTTTGAGATAATCAAATGTCTTAAGTCAAATTGTTAACAGTATCTCCACCCCGGATTCTTGAAAAATCAGAAAATCGTCAATTTTTTCGCAAGAAGCACTTTTTCGCGGAATCAAATGTAGCGAAATCGAGGAGTCTGTAGTTCGTACGAGGATGATTCCTTCGAAAGAGCGAGAAAAAATAAATATTAGATAACAAATATTCAAATCTATTAACCTTCCGCGGCTGTCGCGCGGACTTTAACTCCGCAGCTATCTCGAACACAAAAGTCCGAGTCTTAGCAGGAAGCATTTAAAGAGACCACTCTGTATAAATTGGATCTGAAAGCTTCGAACAATAATTTTTCGATACAATATAAAAAACAGACTATTTAGATTATATACAGGGTGTTTCATTAACATACGGTAACCTGAGCTAGAACTACCCTAGGCGAATCCAAAAAACCCTTCTATGTTAGGTCTGATCAATTCCATAACCGAGATACAGGGTGGTTCATGTATTCACCAAAAATTTCAATTGCTAATAAGTTTTGAACCAATCGGTATATTCGGTTGATACTTGGAACGTGCAGTAACCTTCCACAGGTAGATCAATTCATTTTTTAATTCCTGAAAAATTCTAGGTCCGTTTTTGAAAAATTTGGGACTTCTTCCAAGCTGAGATTCAACACCCTGTATATTAAAAATTTGGAATTCTTTGGGATATTTGGAAAAAGCGGAAAATTTTATTTGGGGTTCAATAGTTTTCATTGTCCCGCACGTGATTTTTCTCAAAGAAAGCTTCAGGGCAAGATTCAATTGAATATTAAAATTCCACTTAATTCTCAGAAAAACCGTACATTGTGATCAAATTGAATTTTTCTCTTCCACTAATTTGAAATTCGTATTTTATAATATTCTGAAGAATATTTCCAATGTGTTTTCGGAAGAAAATTATTTATTCGAAGTCAACAACGATGAATGAATAGATAAAAAAAAATAAAAAAACATAATCACTCAACGTGATTTACAGAAGGTTCTCGAAAGTAACATTGTTCTCAATGCGCATGCTTCAAAATATGTCTCATACTTTTTTGATCATGTCTGGATTATAACGTATTTTATTACAGGCGACTTCAATATCTCCTCACTTTTTTCAGATGAATATCTTGAACATTTCAAATAACTTCGAATGAAATGATCAACTGGATTGAAATCTGGTGATCTAGCGGAACAGGAATGCAGTCAACCTCTGCCTATCAACAGATTTGGAAAGTAATGGTCTCAAAAATATCTGAACATTACTCTGAAATGGGGTGGAGCTCTATCAAGCTGAAAATTCATTCCTGCAATGTGCTTACCTTCGAGTTATACAGGAAGATGATTTTGAAGGAAATCCAATCAAAGATCACATGCGAGCCGTCTTGGTAGGACGTGCGGTCTAAGGTCTAATCAATCGATTTTTATAAACGCCCCACCGTACGTTTGTAGAAAGTTTGTAATTTACTTGTTTCTCTCCTGAAAAAAATTGATTTGGACGAAAGTTTCAATATATTTGTGTGGTTAAATCCATTTAATATTGAGCAGATATCAGAAAAAACATGCAGACTCTCACTCCGCGGCCAGTCCTCATGTACCAGTCATGATCGCTAGTTCCGATGGGTTAAGCTCGCATAATATGAAGGTAATTAACCTGTGTTCATGTCCGAATAAACTCACTGAAGACATTTGAGAGAATTGGTGCAGACGATAAATGGCAACGCTGTTGGTCGTCTAAAAAACGTGAGATATACGTAATATATACTTTCAGTCGTCAACTCCTACGGACATGAACGGACGTGAGACAGCACTGAAGTGAGTGAATAAAAATTGGTGAATAAAAATAACTGAGTACGACACTAGAACCTACAACGACTCGTTTCATCATATACATGATTAAATTTTCGAGAACTCCGATATTTCTGATGGACCCCAAAATATAAATATGTATATATATATATATATATATATATATACATGGATAAGATTTATTGGACATAACCCTCTGAAACTTAAATGAACCGTAGACAGTTGTTTCGGGCTTTCGGCCCTCATCAGTACGGTGAGAAGTTGGAATTCGAAAACGCATAACGGAGTCAACACAAGGGAGCCAGCCGCACATTTGCGATTTCGGTTGGAAGGCCCTGCATTCCAGGGCAACATCCAACGTCACCACGGAGGCAACTTTAGCCAGTTTCAGAGGGTTATGTCCAATAAATCTTATCCATGCATTTTACCGATCCCTCAATATTCATATCTTTCTTATATTTCTAATATATATTTATATATATATATATATATATATATATATATATATATATATATATATATATATATATATATATATACATCCTAGTGCTGATAGACGTCCCGTATAAATCCAGGCTTTTGGGGTCCATCAGAAATAACGGGGTTCTCGCAAATCTAATGATGTATATGATGAAAAGAGTTGTTGTACGTTCTAGTGTCGTACTCAGTTTTTCTTATTCACCAATTTTTTTTCCAGTCACTTCTGTGCTATCTCACGTCGGTTCATGTTCGTAAGAGTTGACGACCGAACGTATATATTATATATACCCCACGTTTTTTAGACGACCAACAGCGTTGCCATTTAACGTCTGCACCTATTCTCTCAAATGCATTCAGTCAGTTTATTCAATCATGAACACATGTTAATTCCTTTCATATAACTTAACCTTCCGGAGCTGGCGCTCATAGCTGGTACATGTCGCGCGGAGTGAGAGTCCCTATGTTTTTTTCCAATATCTCTTCAATATTAGATGTCATTCAAATCAGTTTTTTTCAAAAGAGAAACAAGTAAATTATCGGAAGTAATTGCACAAGTGCATCAAAATTACCAATAATTTTGCATGACAGCGTGTTGTCAAAAAACTGCATGAGTTCATTTTCATATTTGGAGAAAGAGCCCGACACCGACGGTGGAGGGATCTTTCTCCAAAAATGAAAATGACCGAATGCAGTTTTTCAAAGACAACACGCTAGAATGCAGAATTATCAGGTCATTTTGATGCACGAGTGTAATTCGGGGAATATTCCCCGAAATTGCTATGGATACCAGCAGTGCAATTATCGCAGGGATCTTTCGCTCTCTACAATGCAATTATCGCTGTAATTTTCGATAATTGCATTCTATCAACATGAAGTTTTTGACAGGAGGGAAATATTCGCTCAAATTAAAAAAATAATATCAAATGAAATATTTTCGAATTTGTATTATCATACATGAAATCGAAAATTTCAAATATAAAATAAACTATCACTCAAAAAGGTCTATTTTTTCATATTATATCGAAAAATTATTGATCGTTAGCAGTATGTGAGAGTAGCTATAGATGGCCGAACATCTTTCTCAACTTGGCTCATGAATAAATTTAGTGTACCACAGGAAAGCATCCTCGGACTATTATTATTTTTGATAATGATTAATGATATATGTGAGGTTGCAGATTCGATTGAAGATGCAGAGTCGACCAATTTTGTGAATGATTCGAATTTCTTAATGGCGAAATGTGATATTAATGATCTACAGCTGAAATGAGAGGAATCCAAGAATGGCTATCGCGGAAAAAATTCATTCTGAATGAAAATAACACTGATGTAGTTGTTTTTCGATCTTACGGATCAAAAGAAGACCAGCCAATGATGATGAATTCTGGTGAGGATAAAGGAAGAACTTCGAAGTTTACCAGTTTTCTGGCGGTCGTTTAAGATGAGTTTCTGCAATGGTCAAATCATATAGAGGACCTTCTGAATAAATTGAACAAAGTATGTTATGAAATGAGAATAATGAATAAATACATTCAAGATGATACGAAGAGGATAATAAATATATCTCTTATCAGATACGGAATAATATTTTGGGAAGTGAGTCCAGCACTAAAGTCGATATTTATCGGTCAGAAATAATACTAGATTAATGCTAGGCATGAAATTTAGAGATTCGTGCAGGGGTTTCTGACGGTTTATGGATTTTACATTCATGAGTGTCTAATGTACTTATATAATACCAATACTACTTATAGAACTTGAACAGCTGATATTAACATTCCATATCATCGATTGTCTCTATCTGAAAAAAATCCATCTCTTATGTGTGTAAAGCTTTTCAATTGATTATCTTATAATCTCAAAATAATCAATAGTTACAGAAAGTTCAAAATTAGAACCAAGAAACTTCTAGTAGATCTAGAGCCATATTGTTTGGAAGATTATTTAAGTCTTGTTGAATTTATTATTTGTGCTGTTTCATTTTTGTGTTTTCCTGTAAGAAAATATCATCTGAAATAAAGGCATATATCTATTTATCCATCGATAAATATGTTTTTCAAAACTGAGGAGATGGGCATCATTTCTTGAGAAAAAGTGTTCACTAAAAATTCAGATAATCCGAGATATAAAGGGTTATAAATGGCTGCAACTGCTTCCCTCATAAAATCTTGATGAAAGAATTGAAACCTACTCAAAAAGAGTATTATGAACTCAGTGTACAAATGAAAAGGAAAATCTTCGTTGTTTTGTTAACCATCTCCTTTGTCAGCAAAAAGGTTTATACGCCCATAATTCCTTCATGAAATGAAAAAATATGGCCAGAAAACCGAGCAGGTAACAGACTTTTTCAAGTTAGTCAGATATCCTCTATTTCACAGATGATTTCTAAGCGGGCATTGTTTCGATCATTTTTGACAGTTCTCGAAACAGTTGATATGATTTTATAGATCACATATAAAATTGCCATATACCAATTGTTAGTTGCTTGCTGAATACGTTAATTTTTTTTCAATAGCAATCAGAAGATGTACCACAGACTCTAAAGAACGCTGGTAACAATTGCAGAAGTAAGCCGTGACTGCATGCATGTACTAGAAATTGAGGGAGATAAGTTGAGCAGGATCTTAAATTTTGTTAATTTTTTTATTCATTTTCATGTTTATTATACGGATATGTTCATGCTAAGCGTCATTAGGTTAAAAATAATTCGTAATCGTACTGTCAGCGGTACATCTTCAAGAAAAATTAAGTTATTTGCATTAGCAAGCAAGTTAAGTTTGGTAATTCAATCTATTATTCGTCAAGTGATGTCAACTATTCCGAGAATTGATGGAACCATGGCTCGATTATGAATCACGAGTGATTAGTTCAGAAAGTTCGACCCATAAAGACGATGGTGGTCGGAAGTACAATTTATGGAGGTGGTGGTTCTCTAGACAACCCTTCCAGCAGTTAGACTCATCTTCTAGGCCTTTAAGAATCAAGAACAATGTTTGACTCATTGAGGTGAAATTACACTGGGTAACAGAAGAACTTTTCGATTTATCTTAGAATTCGACTTATCGATGTTCGATTTATCGAGAGTTCACTGTATAATATTATCAATCTGTCCTTCTTTACCTGTACACTTGTTACTTTTTTCTACGAACCTTCTAATAATAATTATTATTGAAAATTTTTAAGAAAAGAACAGGTGTGCAGATAGATGGATAGTTTTCAATCTTAGACTTTACAGTGTAATTTTGGAATTATGATAAATCAGCAAGCAGATATTTTCAATTTTTCGACTTGCAGAGCTTTCTGAAAAAATCGAACTATTACATATCAAGGGCGACTCGTCAGAGTGGGCAAGGGGACCTTAGCCTCATCATACAGCTTAGAGCCAAATTTTTATGAAATACGAATATTTCGGACTCAAGTGAACCATCATAATTTTTAGAAATTGAATTCAAATTTTAAATTAAGAATGTTTGGTCAATGGAAAAATGTAATATTCAGTTCATTCATCCTCATCGAAAACGTGAAAATCTCGAACAACACCTGACTACCTTGGCGCTATACTATTTTACTGTACGTGCACGAGAGAAGATTCGAAAGGCTGGGTATTCTGTAGTTCAGAATATCCCAGATCCTAGTCTCTAGTAGAGAATATCTAAACCTTTAGAATGGCATTGGAGGCTTGACTCCCCTGCTATGGTCAATCGGGTCGACTTCTGACTTCGCTTCGAATATATTTTGATCTCAGGAGGGATGAAAGGATTGAATTCACAAGCGGCTTGTGTTTGTTTTGATTCAAATTTGAATTCAACGGCAGTGATCTTGTGAACTTTGTAATTTTGTTATGAGACATATTCGGGAGTGAAATGGATAAATCAGACAAAAAAACGATGCGTAGATATTGTAAATTCGATATTAAGGAATGATTATGGCCAGTACAATTTCAACACGACCTAGGCCAAATTTGATTGCTTTGAAATCAATCGAAAATAGTCAAAATGGAGGTTTGAATTTTATTCGGTATAATACATTGTCCTACCTAACAAGGAATAATACTCAATTTCTTGCTGGACAATCAAATATATTCATAATTTTTATTTCATTGAAAATAATGATTAATATATGCCACTACTTCTCATATCCAAAAAAAAAATCAATTTATTTATCGAGAAAAGTTGAATCCAAAGCTCCTAAAAATGTTAGCCTTCTCGGTTCGAATGACAATGAGCTATCACTATAACAATAGTTTTATCATAATATCCATCTAGGTATATGTATATGGACGTCGAAAAATCTGCTCATGAAAATTTAAACCTGATGGACTGGCCATCAAAATAGCTGAGTTTGTACTAATTATATGTATACAGGAGAAGGTAGACGCACCTCTTAGATAAGTAAATTATTTTCATTAGTTGTCTGTACACCATTTCCCCTTTTTTTGTTGAAATATTATTTGGGGTATGGTAGAGGTCACTTCGACTATATTTTTTCAAGTTCATGAATTGTACTCAGGAAGAAACTAGCAAGTTCATATTTGAGTATTCCGTAGACCGTTTGGCTTTGTTAATATTCCGAGACTGAAGCCGAAAATTAAACCTTCGAAAATCCATAGCCTACTTGACGCCGAATTTTCTAGAACGCTCGTGTTATAACCAATGTAAGCAATGAATTATTATTATTATTATTATGCCCTTGATACAACCTATGATTTTCTAAAAAAAAATTAAAACATTTTGCACGAATATACGAATAAATAGGTATTGCAATTTTCTAGAACCTGAGACGAAAATCAAACTACCTATTAACATGAAATTTCCGTATCTCGGCTGCAATGATACGTGTTGCTGTGAAGCATTCTCGGAAGATACTGTGAGGTTTTCTTTTAAAGATGTCATTGCGATCATTAAGTTCTTTGGAATTCATTCAATGTTTAATCCTTAGTACATCTATGATAGGTCTCAAAGTTGTTCTTCGATGTGATATTTTTTGGTATTCCCTGCGACTCACTGTTACTTTACTGGTTGACTGGGATATGGACATACAAAAATCGGCTCATCAAAATCAATCTCAATAGCAAGGACGTCAAAAAGACGGATCCCTCGATTAGGTCGATACCAGATCTTTCGAAGTATTTGTCTGTATCAGTATTCATAAAATTTTCAATAATAATTATGATTCCCTCAGGTTTAATTATTATTCGACAGTTTGAGAAGAAAAGAAGAAGAAGGTATTGTCGCACCCCTAAAGTTTGGGCGTACTTTGCGGTATGGTGAAACGAAAAGGCAAATGCAAAAAAAAAGAAGGGTTTGGGAACTAGTGAGTACTCCCAAAGAATTTAGAACTACACTGGGCTAGCAATAAAACGACGCATCTCTCTTACATTCTGAGGCACGGGAATATGCAAGATCGAATTGACCTTATCTGGATCCGGATGTAAGCCGTACCGGTCAACGACAAAGCCGAGATACTTTAACTGCGGCCTACAGAAGAAACATTTCTCCTTCTTCACGACCAAGCCGGCTTGAAGAAGACGATCGAGAACCAGACGAAGTATTTTCAAATGAGTGTCGAAATCACCGGATATGACGATTATATCGTCCAAATACACGAAAACGTAAGGTAGCAAGTCCGGTCCCAAAATTTTATCTATAATTCTCTGAAACGTAGCCGGCGAGTTTGAAAGTCCGAAGGGTAGTCTCCTAAACTGATATAATCCACGTCCAGGTACTGTGAAAGCGGTATACTCACGGGAAGATTCTTTTACCATCACTTGATGGAATGCTGCCTTTATGTCTAACGAACTCAAAAATTTTGCATCCCGTAGATTATCGAGAATATTCGACACATTAGGCAACGGATAGGCATCCTTTTTAGTCACCGAATTAAGCTGACGATAATCGACACAAAAACGATACGTCCCATCTTTTTTAGGAACCAAACACACCGGAGATGACCACGCACTATTTGACGGTTCAATGATTTCATTTTCTAACATATAATTCAGTTCCTCGTCGATGATCTTTTGCTTAGGTGGAGATACGGGATACCATCTTTGTTTTATGGGAGTGGTATTTGGAAGCAATTCAATTTCATGTTCGCCTACCGATGTGCAACCTGACTCATTTCCCATCAGAGAAAATTTATCCTCAAGCAGTTGCTGAAGCTGCTTCTGTTGTGCTTCAGATAGAAATGAGGCGGGATCGCTGGGATTTTCTAGAGTTGCAAGAGATGAATCGTCAGCAAAGTGCCAAATATCATCTCTCATATTCGGTACAATTTCCATTTTGGCCCAAAAGTCTATACCGAGAATAAGACAATGCTTAAGAGAAGGAACAATTAAAATGTCGAGCCAAATGGTTTTTCCTTGCAAGGTTATTGGAGTTTTTATATAACCCGGGCTGATACAAACTCCACCGTCTGCCACGGTGCATTTGGTCTCTCTTGTGGTAATCTTCAAACCTAACTGCTATAAAATGTAGTACCCAGAATTACCAATAACGGTCTGCGTAGCACCAGAGTCGAGAAGACCGACAATAGGCCGACCCAGAATAGAAACTTGCAAATAAGGCCGCTTATCCTGATCGACGTGAGATATGATATAATCGAGAATAATCTTATTTCGAGTAACCGCTAAGGAATTTTCAGGGGGTGACTCGCGGTAGGTTAGTTCCCCTGATGTGCGTTTCCCGAAGACGTCGAAGGTTTTGAACAACGCGGACAAGTAGTGACCGTATGATCATGCAGTCCGCATCGGTAACACAGAAGTTTTCTAGGCTCTGGGCAATTTTGACGGAGGTGACCTAGCTTCTGACAGTTCCAACAAACAACCGAGCGCGATGCAAAACCAGCAGTTTGAACTGGAGAAACGGCAGCGGTCTCCGAACTACTTGACACAAAAGCGAAATCTGCATCTACATAACCATGCCTTCGTCGCGAGGGAGGCACGTGACTATCGCAGCGAAATTTCTTAACCTCCAATTTTAAACACTCATCTTCAAGCTCCTGAAGGGAGTTAACAGTACCGAGTTGGGTGGAATAAAATGGGGCCAAGTTTCTTACTATTATCCCTAATTGAATATCGTCCGAAACAACACCATAAGGACGAAACATACTCTTCATGCACGACAAATAGTCTACTATACTTTCGCTAGAATCCTGTGTTCGAGACAAAATATCCTTAAAGAGGCGAGATTTATAATCGGGGGGCTGATAATGCTTTAGAAGTAGATTAGAAAGGTCTTTCCACGAATTGAACCGATTTCTATTCGATCGATACCATAATAACGCTTTCCCCTCAAATAAATCAACAGCGGAATTCAGAAGACTTAAATCTGAGACACCTCTTGCCAACTTCATATCCTCGATTCGTTCTAAGAAATTGTTCACACCTAAACCTCTAGAATCACCTGTAAATTTTATATTCCACATTTGAAGATCAAGGTGACGTGGTTTATCTGATACTTTGGGCGTAGAACTTAGTAAAGGACAAACGTTGTCCGAGCTTTCGGACGAAGTATCACTATCATTCGAATCTACTATAAGATTAGCAAGATTAAGCTCTGGCGACGGTGCTTCACCTGCAGAACTGATCGAATCCAAAAGTGATAACACACTAACCATAACTTTCTGAACCGGGTCGGTTTGTTCCTCCGACAACTTCTCAGATTTCAAACGGTCAGTTCTTTTCAACAGATGCACGAGCCTTGATTTGAGTGTGTCCTTGCTGATCCGACCTATCTCCATGCATTCGCGAATTTCTGTTATTTTCGCCGAAATAATAGATAGCTCTTCATCAAAATCCAATTTAATTTCCGGGTAATGTAAAGATTGGTTCAGTTTTTCCAATTTAATAGCAGGACGCAAATAGGAACGCATCAACTCAACAGTAGTCGAGTCACTGTAAGTAAGACCACGTATACGAAGTTCATACTGCAGTTCATCCTTTTTAAGGCAATTCAGATTCATCCGCATTTCATCAGGCATATTGACCAGATTGAGAAATACACAACGGAATCTTGTAATAAAATTAAATTTCCAAAACTATTATTTTTCACGAACCCTGTATATTTGAATCGAAATATAAACGCATAAATGGCACACCAAAGAAGTAAACAAAAGTATCAAATCAAAACTGCAAATGTCAACTACAATCAGATCTCGACAAATGATCACTTGCAACAAATTCAATTGTTCTTATTTATTCAAGAAAGCAACGGGGCTAATATTTGAAAGTCCAATTTTCGGGGCCCCACGTTTCAGGCGCCAATGTCGCACCCCTAAAGTTTGGGCGTACTTTGCGGTATGGTGAAACGAAAAGGCAAATGCAAAAAAAAAGAAGGGTTTGGGAACTAGTGAGTACTCCCAAAGAATTTAGAACTACACTGGGCTAGCTAAATTAATTAAGTTGGTGAATCTCAGGGCGCCACGTGATTTTATCTTTCAAGAGTATGATTTGGTTCAGGTAGTTTAGCTGGAAAATAGTAAATCACGAAATAGGTATGAAAATTCCTTGGGATATACCCGTATAATTCACAAGTATGAATATCTACAACAACTCGAGTAAATCCTTAGAAATAGTAGTAGTAGTAGTAACTGTAGTTTATTGTACTATGTTACAAATGGCCATCGACCAAGGGTCCTTCAGCCTTTTAAAATTTTTTTTATAATTTAAAATGTATACATTTCATTATATAATATTATTTAATTTGAATTTCCTTAGAAATATTTACACGGATTACTAATATCATTCAATACCTTTTATAACGTACGTTATATATAGGCGCACAATGAAATAATATAATTACGAAACACAAGCCAGCATATGCCATCTACCCGGTATCCATTGAAATTCAACAATTTGAAGAAGAAGGCTGTTAATGAACCATGAGGAAACTGTAAAATTGGCAAATGAATAAAGAAAATGCATTTGAAACTTTAACACGCGACAGTATAGAGATAGCTGCATACTTCTAGTTATAATGAAATATGTACAAAGCTCTAAAAGTTATAGGGTTTGGACATACATATAATATTATAGTCCAAAATAATAATTTCAATTTTGAATTTTTTTAATACGTTTCACAATCCGTTCGTATGGTGTGGATACATAAAATTTCATTAACTATCTACATTTATTCACATTCGTGAAATGTATTCATGAAGAAATTAGCAAGTTTATAATCGAGTACCTACTTCAAAGGCTCTAGTTTGTGTGAAGCAATTAATTGAGGAAATAAATAAAAAAAAATAAAATAAATAAAAATATTATTGATTTGTGAATACTGTTGGATATCTCAATCGAATGATGAGCAACCATAGAATATTTCGATAGAATTTTTTTGCGTAATCGCTGCCTTAGCTAGTGTGTTCTTCGGTTCATCTCAAAAAGTAGTTGATACAGATTAGATCTCCCCTGCCTCTCAATCACTTCGGATCTCTATTTCAGGAACCAGTCTTAGGGCCGATATTATAAACGTGTCGACCGAGAATTGGAATTCAATTTCAGCTTGAAAACCAGTTTTGTGAGCTTGAACTTGTCCTCAAGTAGAGGATAAATTTCAATTCTCGGTTGACATGTTTATAATAATGATAATAATAATAATAAAAGAAATAATAATAATTATTCATTTCATCACAGTTATTGATTATGTGCAATAAAAGGGAAATACGTCATACAAAAAAAAAGGAAGAAACACAATTTTTAGTTATTTATAGAGCAGAAGTAGTAAAAAAATTCTTGAATATTATAGAGTTCGCATTGCAAAATCAGTTTTCGAGTTCTATTTTTGAAGATTTTCTCATTCTGGGCACTGTGATAAGATGATGGTGGACTGTTTTAAAGCTTAAGAGACATAAACTCTACTTGATGCTGCGATAAAGTGAGACGACATTTGGGCAATGAATATCTATCCATTCTTCTTGTTTTGTTGCGATTCTCAAAATCTATGAAAAGTTCTTTATGTTGAGGAACAAACATTTAACATTTATAAATATACAATCCAGTCATCGTCATTGAACTCTGCTCCTTGAAAACACCACGGCAAGTCTCTGTTCTCTTAATTCCATAGATTGTTCGATTTGCGCATTTTTGATCTAGAAATATCCTGTGTGATGAAGAACTGCCACCCCGAAAAATTATACCATATGATAGTTTGCAGAATATATTACCTTGAGAACTGGCGCATTCAAGTGATACTTTAAAACGTTTAGTGAGTATATCACCGAGTGCAGACGTTTACTAAAGGTGCCGCAGTGGGTTTCCCACTTCATTTCGTCATCAATATAGATTCTCATTCATTTTGTAGACGAGTGTGCAACTATCTCATTGTTTCTCATATTAATTGCCCTGGGAGGTGTGAGATTTGATTTCCTTATTCGGTAAAACATTGCCTCTGTTTTGTCTATATTTAATTTGATTTTATTTGCTTCACACCATTGATTTACCTTCTTCAGTTGTAATTGAGCGGTGGATATCACGTTTTCTATAGTATTTCCAAAAGCAGTAAAGTTGGAATCATCTGCATATAATAAAACATAAGACTAACCCTGAGTATTGTCCTATTCTGCTTCGCAGAATAATTTGGTGGAAGATTATTCATGGCCAGTATTAAAAACGTGTCAACCGAGATACCGAGAATTGAAATTCATTCTCAGTTTGAAGGCTGAAAAGTTTGAGTATACAGAAACCGGTTCTCAGCTGAGGTGAAATTTCAATTTTCGGTGGATGAGTTTATTATACTGGCCCTGAGTATTTTCCTACGCTGTTTCATAAAATGATATTCCATATTGAGGAAAAGTATCTCTGCAATATCTTTCCTTCATTGTTTACTTTTTTATTTACCATGGGTGACTCAGGGGGTTCCGGATTGATTTGACGAATTTTGTCTTAAGAATCAGGTTACTTACTTATTTTACATTTCCAGCAAATATTTTTATCATCAAAATGTTACCGAAAAGGCTTCTATGAAAATATTTAATTGTTGGAAAATTATAATAACGAATCCATTCTGAATTTATCAGATATCGAATTTTGAAATTGTGGGTTTCACGAGATTTTGGTGGATGGATCGAAAACTTTCAAGTTGATTAGAGCCCACAGATTCGTTGAGGTCACTAATGAGTGAACTCAATGGAGTTGATTAGTTTTTGAAAACAATAAATACAAAATAGGAGATTCCTTGAAAAAACATTATCGATGTATACTTTCAATAAATGAGACATCCAATAAGAGGAAAACCTATAACTGATAAATTTCTTTCAACTTTTTTCAAACTGAAAATTGTATTCTTTCACAGAAATATACTTCGGTAAAATAAGTCCTTTTCATAGTACCTAGGATTTTGTTTGTTCATGTTTCTTATACATTTTCCAATTTATTTATCGGTCATTCTAGAGATTGAGTGTTGATTGCTTTTAATTTTGTGGACATCATTTTTTCGAATCTTTCAAACAGTATTTTTGAAACATAGATGAATTCAAAATAGTAATCATCGGAATGAATACCATTTTCAATTCCCAGGCTCAGAGATCTTTTATCATGAGGTTGGAGAAATGATATTAGATTTTGTCACTGAGATGAGAGATATACCGGTTTCGGCCTTGTTGAGCCTCATCAGTATCCCGCACATCAGGACAAAATCTTCATGAAAAACTTCAGAATTTATAGCAATTGGTTGTGAAGTAATGAGTAAAATATTACAAAGTACTAAGGTGGTGACATCCAATTGCGTCAAATTGAAGTTTCACATCTCCAATCAAATGCAAAAAAAGAAATCTGTACTTCCTCTTTCACTGAATGAGATTTTTGCAGTGGCTCTATTCAGGGCCCGCTTGCTAGTTTCTCAAAGTGAAAGAGGAAGTACAGATTTCTTTTTTTGCATTTGATTGGAGATGTGAAACTTCATTTTGACGCAATTGGATGTCACCACCTTAGTACTTTGTAATATTTTACTCATTACTTCACAACCAATTGCTATAAATTCTGAAGTTTTTTATGAAGATTTTGTCCTGAAGATGTGCGGGATACTGATGAGGCTCAACAAGGCCGAAACCGGTATATCTCTCATCTCAGTGACAAAATCTAATATCATTTCTCCAACCTCATGATAAAAGATCTCTGAGCCTGGGAATTGAAAATGGTATTCATTTCGATGATTACTATTTTGAATTCATCTATGTTTCAAAAATGTTCTCGATGTGCCTTCGTAAAGGCAAAGAATTTTCTTTTTCTTTCAAACAGTAGTAGATGAAAATTCTTTATATTGACAAGCAACTTGCCTCTGCAATAACTTCAATATTATATTTCTCAATTCTTCATAACTGCTTTTGCTCTAGACTCATTATTAAAAATTACCCATTACTCCAACGGAACATTGAAATCTTCCAATTAATCGCCCTTTGATCGGATGATGAATTTATTCAATAGGTACGTGATACATTTTCAATTATTTCTATATATTATAAATCGAATATTAAATATCGAAATTTTCATGAAGATTTTGTCCCTGAGGTGTATGGGATACTGATGATGCCAAATAAGGCTGAAATATCATTTCTCCAACCACATGATAAACGATCTGTGAGCCTAGGAATTGAAAATGCTATTCATTTTGATGATGACTATTTTGAATTCATCTATGTTTCAAAAATAATTTCGGTGTACTCTTCGTAATGGCAAAGAATTTTGATGACTTCCAACCACCATGTTTCTTAAGTGTCATCAAGTCTCCCCCAGATTCAACTGAAAATGTAGCAGACGACCTTCGAAATGAATGACCTGTATATGATTTAGCATTTTCAAGTTGAAGAAAATTGGCCACTGTCTCAGGTACCTTATAAAACTTATTTTTAACCACAAACTGATTGATATCATTTCCATTGAGATATGCATAAAACAGGCGGCGATCCTTTGCTGCTCTGGATACTATGTAGAGGGTATCCCGAATTGGTTGATTTTGACTATTTCAGATACTTCTGGACTAGAAGAGTAAAAACCTCGAAATGTGTACTGGGCTGAATTTTTGTGAAAACACCATTAGTGAAAACCGTTTCACGATATCTTCAATTTTTCAAAATTTTTATATATTATCGATTTTGAAAATGTGTCATAACTTTTTTATTTACGAAAATATCTGAGAACGATCAATACTTTCTGGAAGCGCTTTTTCATGGGAAATAAGAAACCATATTAAATTTTTTTTCCTCGTGAAAAAAACACTTCTTTATTTCGAATACAAACGCACTTTTTTTCATCTTATTTCGTAAAAAAATTAAAGATAAAAAACTTTAAAATAATGTCTTATTCCCAGTGAAAAAGTGCTTGATCAAAGTTTTTATCTTTTTCAGATATTCTCGAAAATGAAAACGTTATGGCACATCTTGGATAGAGCAAAAATATCAAAATTTTGTTATATCTTCAAATAAATAAGGATATCGTAAAAGGGTTTCCACTAGTGATGTTTTCACGAAAATCGAGCCCACGACTCCTTTCAACGCTTTTACCTGTCTGGTTTAGAAGCACCAGAAACAGCCAAAATCATGCAATTTGGGATACCCTGTACATTCGGTAAAATTTAATATATTCTTCAGTAACTACAAATCTCCTGTTGACATCATTCTTTGTTTGCTTCAGATTCACAATTAATAACGTTCCCGAATCCTCAATATCGTCTAATATTACCTGACTGATTCGACAAGCTCCTGCAATTCCAAATACAACCACAACCTGCTTGGTGGCTTATTTCCGATTCCGTGTACAATAATTGGAGGCAGCACTGAATTCAAACGCGCCCGGGTTTGGTTATCACGATCAAAAATTGTGTACATTTCCAAACTTTGGAAATGTTCAAGGAATTTCTAAATATCTCCACACATTTCCAAGCATTTCCACACATTTCCATACATCTCCAAGTATTTCCAAACATTTCCAACCATTTCTTCACATTTCCACACTTTTCCAAGCATTTCAAAATATTTCTACACATTTTGAAAATACCACAAAGTATTTAGTTGTTTCAGGATGAAATATTCAGATGATTAAATCATTATAGTAGACACCTACTATAGCTTCTTATTATAACTCTATATGACAATTCTCGTAATATGTCTTAGTTTTTGGTCCTGAAAAATATTCTGTTTTCTTGTGTTATAACATGTTTGGTTTATTTATGGGAGATGATTGCCTTTCATTGGGGTCCCGTAGCGGTCTTCAAACATCTGAAGTGCCGAAAAATCATCACCTGGAAGGTCGTATCCGGTTTGAAAAAACCCTCACAACCAGAGAGCAACAATTTGTGGATTTTGAATTTGAATATCGAAGGAATTTCGAAAGACAAGTGTGATTACGTCTGCAAATTAGCTGATGAACATGGTATCAAAGAGATTCTTCTGCAAGAAACCCACACGGCAACAGAAAAAAAATCCCCGTGAAAGAGGACAGTTGAAAGTTATGTATTAATTGATTTTTTACAAGTTTAGCTTGTTATGTTGAAAAATTATCAGTTTTCGTAACTTTCAACAGATTCGGAAAGGGGAAATTGATGGAGTTTTTTTTTTCATTTCTTTCAAATTTTGTGACATTTCTGTCATAAATATTTATAAACCTCCGAACATTATTCGGCCAAGAAATCTTAATGTTGATGTTTTTTAAAGTAGCAAATGCATTTCCAAAATGCATTCGATTTATTCTGAATAATCGGTTCCTTTCCTGCTTTTGTCTTTTTTCATTTCAGATTAAGAATTAAGAGTCGTTTTGGGAAGAATCTGTGTATCCGAGCCCATCGACGGATAACATGAAGATGATCACACTGATGTCTTTCAAGATTTTCCTGATATTTGATATTTTATGTTATTTTGTTTACGGGGAGGCAGGTTTTTTTCGGCTGAGGTTTTTTCCCCTGGCTGTATAGTATCGTATGATACTAGTGTTGATAGTATCGTATGATTCTATAGTATCATAGAAAGAATGTTATGATACCCCGTTCTTTTTTTTACCTCAGCTTAGGTACGTAGGTACTTAGGTACTTTTTGTTTCAACATTTGTTGTATTACTTTAGCTCTCTTTTTCATAAGAATATATATATATATATATATATATATATATATATATATATATATATATATATATATATATATATATCGAGTGAAAGTACTAAAAAAGAGTTTTCTTGATTCACCTACTTAGTGTTGCTATCCCACGAAACATTATATTATTATATATATATATATATGTATATATATATATATATATATATATATAATGTTTCGTGGGATAGCAACACTAAGTAGGTGGTGAATCAAGAAAACTCTTTTTTAGTACTTTCACTCGAGCTTTCGGAATACTTTATTCCATCTTCAGGAGCTACAAAGAAATGAAAAAGGGGGGATGAGCTAACAATCACAAAAAGGTAAGATATCAACAAGTTCTTTTTACCTTGGTCTAAACTGAGATTAAAATCATGATAACAAACATTGGAACAAAATTTGGGGCACACATTTACATTATTGAATTGAAATTTTAAAAAACGTCAAATACATCAAATTTGATTTAAGTTGAAAAACATAAAATAACTATTAATCATAAGATTAAAGGAGAATTCTTTAAGTATTTTCAGTGACAATTCTTGTATGAGTAGGTTGATGTTCATATTTGGAAATTCCATCTTGCTTGATCAAATAGGAATATACAATACTAAGATTTTTTATGTCGGTTCTATCATTGAAAGAGAATTGATGTTGTTGTATCCGTATCATCTCAAGGATTTCTCTCTTTTCCAATGAAGACTCAACATCAAGAATTTCTGGATTACTAAAATCCATATTATGACCTGTCTCTTGTACATGTCTGGCTAGAGCACATGCCTTTTTGTTCTTACGAATATCACTTCTATGTGATGTGATTCTTCCTTTAAGAGATCTCTTTGTTTGTCCAAAGTACAGACCTTCACAATCAAGACAATTAATCTTGTATACAACATTGGACCTCTGAAGCATAGGTGTGTGGTCTTTCAACCTTGAATGTAGTTTTAGGATCGTCATTATGTTCCTTCTAGACAAGATTATCTTATTTTCATCACAATAAGGACGTAATATTTTCATAATTCGACAGGTAATATTTGCAATGTTGATTATGGATTTGAAATTATAAAGTGTATTAGATGGTAAAGTTCCTGTTGGAGTTGTCACTTGAGGATTACCCATCTGTTCTCTTTTTAAGATTTTTTTAACTAGAGGTGGAGGATAACCATTTTTAACAAAAATATCTTCTAGAATTCTAATATTATTATCATGAAAGTTTGGGTGAGATATCTTAAGTACTCTGTCTTTTAACTGATTGATGATCTTAATTTTCATGTTATAACTATGAAAGGATAGATAGTTAATGTATCTATTTGAACTCATTGGTTTCCTATACCAATCAGTTGCCAGTATTTGGTTATGACTTCTGATTATTCTCATATCAAGAAAAGGTAATGAATGAGTTGATGGTTCTTCATGCTCTATAGTGAAATTTATGTTTGGATCTTCTTCATTAAAGATGTGTAAAACTTCATCATGCATATTTGCAGGGATAGCACAAACAATATCATCAACAAATTTCTTTAAAAATGGAAAATGGAAATGTAACTTTCGAACACAGTTTTCTAAAATATCATCCATGACGTATTGAGCAATTATAGGGGAAATATTAGCTCCCATTGGTGATCCTACATTCTGTTTATAAAAGACGCCTTGAAAAGAGAAATACGTATTTTCATAAACAAAGTTGAAGAGTTGTTTGAATTGTCTCTGATCTAATGTTGTATGATTTCTTATTTTATCCCAATTTTTTATGATGGAACTAAATGCCCTTTCTTTAGTAATGTTGGTGAATAACGAGACCACATCAAGACTAACAACAACAAATCCTTCTGGAAGTTGGAATTCATTAATGAAACTAGAAAATTCGAATGAGTCTTTCACATAGAAATCATTTTGGGTATTATAAGAATTGGTCAACAACTCTGTTAAAAACAGACCAACATTACTCGTAGGACTGTTTATGCTGGAGATAATTGGTCGTAAGGGAATGTTATCTTTATGAATCTTTGGTAAGCCATAGAATTTTGGAGCAACAGAATCATATTTATGGAGACGTCTAGCTAGATTATCATCTATTAAATGTTTTTTCTTTAGTTCAGTTATCATTTTATTTCCTTTCTGTTCAATAGAACTTGTCGGATCTCTCGTAAGAATTGTGTTACATTCACTTTCATGTTGTTCATCAGTAGCAGTCAATAAGTCAATTGATTTTTGTGAATATTCACTTCTGTTCATTACCACAGTTACATTGCCTTTGTCAGAGAGTAGGACTAACAACTCAGGGTTATCTTTTAAAAATTTTCGTGTTTTGACAAACAAATTCCTGATATACTTTTGTTTTGGATCCAAATAGCTTTTATTGATAGAGTTTGTTATGGTATTGGTACACAACAGCAATCGTTCATAATCTATTTCACTTTGTAATTTGAAGACTGATTCAATATCTGCAAGAAGATTGGCTATTGAAAAGTCTTTTTTTGTTGGTGCTTTGCTGAATTTTGGTCCTAAAGCTGAACATTTTTCAATATCTGGTGGGAGTTCAACACCTGAGATATTCTTTATCCAATTCGGTTGAGTAGAAATTACTTTAGATTGTTCCTTCTTCAATTTTTCTAATTTGTTGGTTAAAATATTCTTGTTTTTATGAAAAACTCTATTATAAACAATATTTTGTTGTCTAACAAACTCACACCAAACATTTCTTGGTATAATTAAAGCGATATCATCTGATAATTTAGAAATGATTGACTCCAACCTTGAAATATTTTTTATAACTGATTTTATTTCAAAAGTCAAAATTGTGAGTGCCCACCTTGTTATTATGCGTTCAATGGAATTGAGGGTCTTCAGGTCAATATTCCTCATCTCATGGAACAATTTATTCATCTGTCCTTCGATATGTTTCGGTGTAAAATCGAATTGTTTGCATTTAAGTAAAAATATTCTTCTGTTTGTCATCATCGCATATATATATATATATATATATATATATAATATAAGTATGAGAAAGACATGAATATTGAGGGATCGGTAAAATACATGGATAAGATTTATTGGACATAACCCTCTGAAACTGAAATGAACCGTAGACAGCTGTTTTTGGGCTTTCGGCCCTCATCATATATATATATATATATATATATATATCTATATATATATATATATATATATATATATATATATATATACAGGGTGTACCAAGTTCGACGGCCTATTAGGCGTTTCTGGAGAACTAGACTTATTTGAAATCTGAAAATTGGGATTATGATATTGTTTGACATTATCTACCAAGCTAAAATATTCTTGGAGCCTGACCACTTTCAGTTATACAGGGAAAGAAAAAAAAAGTTTCAAAATTTTTTTTTTCTGTTTTTTTCTTTTTGAATTTGACAGAGAATGCAACTCTGAATACATTCGTACTCAAATCGTTGCATTCGTCGAAATACTTTCAAAAATATCTAGGAAAACCTGAAGAAAAAGAGAGAAAAGAGTAATAATAATAATAATATAAAGTTTAATCTCAAAATCATTTGTTCACAAAAGAAAGGAGAAAACGTCAAAGGAAAAACTAAAAATATACCATCAAATCAGTGATTGTACACAGTTTTCAAATGGAAATTCCAGGAATTCTCTAACAGAATAAGGCTCCATATTCAAAATTAATTTACATATTTCACATTTGAACTTATTTACAGTACTAATATTAATGAAACACTTCGGCAAACAATTGAATAGTCTTATACACATATATTTGGTGTTTTTTTCAGTCAGTGTCATACCATGTTTCGGATATATAAAAGGAACAGTACGTCTTGTTTTATTCCTATTCGTCGCATCATCAAAATATTGAGTATTTTTCCTCACGAACAACAAGCATTCCAGAACATAGAGCCCTGGAAGAGTGAGAATGTTATTACCTTTGAAATGACCTCGGCGTGACTCCCGATATCCCGAACCAAACATAGTCCTAAGCGCATATTTTTGTAACACAAAAATGTTGTTCAAATCGGAGCTTCCACCCCAAATGATGAGACCATAGCGGAGAAGAGATTCAAAATTTGCAAAATATATTGTTCTTATTAGCTCTTTGTCTACTTGACGAGATAACACTCTTATCATATATAACACTGCGTTAAGTTTTTTACTAAGTAAATCAATATGCTCGTACCAATTGAGATGGCAATCAATTGTGACTCCTAAAAATTTTGTTGACGTCGTTACTACTCTATTAGAATTGGTAATATTCAACATTTGGGGATATTGATATTTTCTTTGAATGGTTTTGAAGATGACACATTCAGTTTTATTCTCATTTAGAATTAGATCGTTTTTATTGCACCATTTATGAATTTCATCATAAACAGACCTTGTTCTTTCAATGCTAGACTCAATATCTTTTTTTCTGATGAGAGCATTTGCATCATCTGCAAAAAGTAGGAATTTGAGACCGGTTTCCATAGGATCGGAGATGGAATTGGTAAGGTCATTTATATATAAAATGAATAAAAGCGGCCCCAAAGTACTCCCTTGGGGAACTCCCATAGTACGAGTAACCTGTTTCGACATGTACACAGCGGAACCACAGTCTATACGTACTCTCTGACTTTTGTCCCTCAAGTAACTACGAAAAAACATAAGTTGACCATCTCTTATTCCTACAGAGCAAAGTTTCGTCAGAAGTTTATCATGATTCACGCTATCGAAAGCCTTGGAAAGGTCTACAAAAATCCAATAGGAACCTCACCTCCCTCCAAAGCCTCAATTATATCACATGTCAACTCGTAGATGGCAGTAGTTGTGCTTCTTTTCTTTAAAAAACCGTGTTGGCTCTTAGAAAAAATTCCAAACTTATTTATAAAAGAAAGCATTCTGTTAACCAGAATTTTCTCAAATATTTTTGAAAAGGATGAGAGTAAACTTATCGGTCGAAAATTGTTCATATCGTCAACACTTCCCTTCTTATGTATTCGGTATTATGTTTGTTATTCCTAATCTAGATACCTTAAGCACAAACCGTTTTCACATTTTTGAAGTCAAAGACTGTGGAAATATTGTACATTTTTAAAATTTTGAAAAACTCATCACAGGGTGTTCCGAATGTTGGGTCAAAAATTGGGATCAAGATTGGCCCATAACTTTCGTTTTTCAAATTAGAACCCTATTTTTTCATGATTGTATGAAGAAAAATGATGATAGTGTTATAACATGTTAATGCTCCTAAAATTGATAATTCTTTAGTTATTTAGGATTTTCTTATTTTATGAGGTACGTAGCGTCAAATTCATTTAATCTGTTTCATATCAACTATGACCTTGGTCATAGAAGATGAAATATTCCACTAGTGACACACACTTGAATACATCCGTACTCAAATCGTTGCATTCGTCAAAATACTTTCCGAAATATAAAAAAAAAACTGAACAAAAAAGGTGGATAAGAGTATTCGGTATAATGTTTGCTATTTCTAATCTAGATATCTTAACCGTTTGCACGTTTTTGTAGTCGAAGACAATGGAAATATTTTACATTTTTAGAATTTTGAAAAACTCTTCACAGGGTGTTCCAAATGTTCGGTCAAAAATTGGGATCAAGATTGGCCCATACCTTTCGTTTTTCAAATTAGAACCCTATTTTTTTATGATTGCGTTGGAATCTGCGAAGAAAAATGATGATAATGTTCTATCATGTTGATACTTCTAAAATTAATAATTCTTGAGTTATTTAGTATTTTCTGATTCCATGTCGTACGTTGCGTCAAATTCATAAAATCTGTTTCATAACAACAATGATGAATCAATTAAAGAAAAAGGTGTGTCACTAGTGAGTTATTGGAATAATTTATCTTCTATGACCAAGGTCATAGTTGATATGAAACAGATTTAATGAATTTGACGCTACGTACGACATAAAATCAGAAAATCCTAAATAACTCAAAAATTATCAATTTTAGGAGCATCAACATGTTAAAACATTATCATCATTTTTTCTTGTACAATCCAACGCAATCATAAAAAAATAGGGTTCTAATTTGAAAAACGAAAGTTATGGGCCAATCTTGATCCCAATTTTTGACCCAACATTTGGAACACCCTGTGATGAGTTTTTTCAAAATTCTTGAAATGTACAATATTTCCACATTCTTCGACTTCAAAAATGTGAAAACGGTTTGTGCTTAAGGTATCTAGATTAGGAATAACAAACATAATACCGAATACTCTTTTCTCTCTTTTTCTTCAGGTTTTTCTCGATATTTTTGAAAGTATTTCGACGAATGCAACGATTTGAGTACGACTGTATTCAGAGTTGCATACTCTGTCAAATTCAAAAAGAAAAAAACCGAAAAAAAAATTTTGAAAATTTTTTTTTCGCTCCCTGTATAACTGAAAGTGGTCAGGCTCCAAGAATATTTTAGCTTGGTAGATAATGTCAAACAATATCATAATCCCAATTTTCAGATTTCAAATAAGTCTAGTTCTCCAGAAACGCTTAATAGGCCGTCGAACTTGGTACACCCTGTATATATATATATATATATAAATATATATATATATATATATAAATTGATAAGGGATAAGCAAGGGGATAAGCATATAAATAATGATGAGACAATTCATTTATATGCAAAAATATCAACAAAGTAATAAATCTAGGATGAATAATGAACAATATCTTTTCGAAAACGAAGAAAAATTGATTTTCTACGTATATTTCGATCAGTCTTTCTAATAACGAATTGGAGTCGTGAAAAAAAAAAAATTTTTTTCAGCAAAAAGTTATGTAATGCAAAATTACAGTTATATAAAATAACCTGTATTTTTGTGTCGAAACAAATGTACTAACTCTCAAAAAAATTCCCCATTCCTTTAAATTTGAACATCCTCTTTTTGCACCAGTTCAGTTTGTTCCAGGCCAAACCCACCCTTACTCATAATTAAATTAAAACAATAAACAAAACAAAGAATGTAAATTTATGGTATAGGGTGATTAAGCGTCATGGTGATGACTAATGATAGCAGATACCATAGCTCCGTATCATAACTTGATGGTGTATGAATCTAAGTATATTGTTTGTTGATTCACTTATTCCGCTAGTTTCTTATGTCGTGTTGGATTAATTGATCATATGGAATCGTTTGGAACTAATTTATTCAGATTTTTTGAGATAGAGATCTGTTACCTTTTTTGGTTGTTATTCAATATCCTTTGTTATATCTGCCTCTGTTGCATGTGTCTGTATTAAATGATATTAAGTTGGCGCTGAGATATCGTGTTGTGACGTCGGTGTCACTGTCACTCTTCTTTTTCTTCTCTTGAACAACAACTCTGGCACGACAAGGGCCGTAGACTAATGAAGGACCGTGAAAAAATGAAAAGGAAAAAAAAAATGAATCGAGAGAAAAGATACAAAAGTAAAGAGAATGCTGGAGTACCGACTTCTGCCTACCTGTTGGTGCACAGTAGGGTTGAAATCTTCTTCGTGGCACTCACTCGCGAAAATAATCACTTTCGCAAAATACGATGTTTGAATTAATCGAGAGAAGTTGAGTTTCGAGAAATTTAGCATATAGTTCATCGGACGAGCGCCATATGAATACTGACTGCTGAAGACATCCGTCAAATCCTCCAGCACATGTTGTCGCGAAAATATGAGATTAACATTATATTGGGTGGAACTTATTAAAACGATTAAGCGATTCGGAATTAAATAAGATGACGTAATTAGTTGCAGTAACATAACCGCCCACCTAAAATAGAATATTTTATGAGAAAATGAAAAAGAAAACAAACAAAATTGAAAAGATATCGAATATTAAAATAAAAGAAAAAAAATGTTTATAATAATTTAATTATTGTAGTGGTAATGGACATAATTTAACCACTGGTCTCTGCAGTACACCTTGAGTTGTTCGAACAGTAGCTACCCTAACAATTTTGTCAGCGCCAGGATGCAACTTCTCAATGCGTCCAAGTCGCCAATGTAAAGGAGCAACTTGATCGTCTTTTATCAGGACGAGTGTGCCTGCGGTATAAGGAAATGAGTCACTATTAAACCACTTTTTTCGTTGTTGTAGTGTGTTCAGGTATTCTAAATGCCATCGTTTCCAAAAATCCTGATGGATGCGAGTTAAAAGCTGCCAACGTGATAATCGACCGATAGATAGGTGAGATAAATCGGGTTCAGGAATAGCGGTTAAGGGAGCTAAGGTGAGGAAATGTCCCGGTGTCAAAGCTGAGATGTCATTCGGGTCGTTGCTGAGGGGACACAGAGGGCGTGAGTTGAGTACAGATTCAATCTGTGTAAGGACGGTGTACAATTCCTCATAGGTAAGAATTTGATGACCGATCACTCTCAACAAATGGGATTTGACAGATTTTATACCGGATTCCCAAAGACCCCAAAATGGGGACCAGAAGGTGGATTGAAACTCCACTCTATTTTCTCTTCCGACACAGCGTCTTGCATATAACTTGAAAGCTCCCGATAAGCTCCCTTGAAGTTAGTTCCACCATCACTAAATATGTTGGTACATCTACCCCTTCGGGCAATGAAACGACGCAATGCAGCAAGAAAAGCATCGGAAGTTAAGTCGGACACCAACTCCAAATGCAATGCCTTCGTGGTGAAGCATACAAAAAGGCATATGTACGCCTTTAACGATTTTGAGCCACGAGATCTAGACATGGTTATGTAATATGGGCCACCATAATCTACTCCTACGCACTGAAAAGGCTTGAGCTGATTAATTCTCAAAGGCGGCAAGTTACCCATGAGAGGCTGAGACATTTTGGGATTAACTTTGAAACATGTATTACAGCGAGAAATAACTTTCTTTATAGCTCTTCGGGCTGATAATATCCAGACCTGTTGAGTGAGAAGAAACTGTAAAGTCTGAGCACCTGGATGCAGATATATCTTGTGAAAATGCTGTATAAGGAGTTCCGTGAGGCGATGAGATGAGGGAAGCAGAGCGGGGTGTTTGTGATCATAAGCTAGACCGGAAAATGACAAACGACCGCCCACCCTGAGAACATCATTTTCTCCAACGAATGGGTTTAATTTTTCGGAGGGATTTTGAAATAGGATTACCCGATAATAGATTATCTATGTCTTCCTTGAAAACAGATCGTTGTACTTGTTTAATAATGAAAAGGAGTGCTTCTTTGAGATCAATTGAGGAAAATCCGTTTACTTTACGAGCCTTTGAATTTTTCGTATTGTGAACGAATCTGAGAATGTAAGCTACCACCCTTTGGATTTTGGATAGAGACGAAAATTTTGAGAGCAAATTTTCTACGAACGAGGGTGAGATGACAGTTGATAAACAGAGATGACGTTCTTCTACTTGTACAGAACAGAGAGAATTCTCTATTTCTTCGTTTGCGAAGGAAAGTCTTTCGGAACGAAGCCAGGCAGGGCCTGTCCACCATAAAGAACAGTTCAACAATTCGGTTGGCGTTAGACCGCGTGAAGCACAGTCAGCTGGGTTATCCTTTGATTTGACATGATACCAATTCTCTGTTGAAACTAAGTCTTGAATTTGAGCTGTCCGATTACTTACGAACGTTTTCCATCGATGAGGAGAGGACCTAATCCATGTAAGAGCTATCATAGAATCGGACCAAGCAAATATTTTGTCGATTGTAAATGCCGACCGGTAAACAGAGGATATCATATTAATGAGTTTAGAGAGTAAGAGACACGCACACATTCCAATCGCGGAATTGAAATTCGTTTTAAAGGTGAAACCTTTGATTTGCCACATACGAAAGATGTGTCAATGGAACCGTCAGAATAGAAAAACTTGAAGTAGACAACGGCTGCGTAACCCTGCTCACTACTATCTCCGAAACCGTGAAGTTCGCAACGATAAAATGGTTTTCGATGCCAGTTTCCGAGGTATCTTTAATTTACCTAATTCGGTCAACTCTAATTTACATTGACTCCAGCGACGATGGACATCGTCTGGAAGTGTATCATCCCAGTGCAACCCCAATGTCCAAAGATGCTGGATCAAATGTTTAGCCAGAAAAGTAAACGGAGAAAGAAAACCCAGAGGGTCGAAAATTCGAGAAAGTTCTGAAAGTATCGTTCGTTTGGTACATACCCGACCAGTTGTTTCTGCTAGGTATGAAAATTCGTCCGACGAAGGAAGCCACCTCAAACCGAGAATTTTAATTATCGGATCGAGATCGAAATCCAGAGAATTCTGATATTGATGATCTAAAGGTATAGATGAAAGTAATTCAGAATTGTTACTACTCCATTTTCGGAGCTGAAGCCGCCACAATTTAACAAGGAAATAAGTTCCCTTTGCAAAGTTTTGGCTTCGTCTAAATCATCACATCCTGTAACGACATCATCGACATAAATGTCAGTGAGTAATGTTCTAGAGGCATTAGGAAAACGAACTTCCTCATCCTTAGCCAACTGTGACAAAGTTCGAAGAGCAAGAAAAGGCGCCGGTGCGACTCCGTACGTAACAGTATTCAACCGATAAACACTTATGGGCTCCGAAGGAGAAAACCGCCATAATATTCTCTGAAAGTTTCGATGTGAACTTTGAACTAATATTTGACGGTACATCTGTTTAATGTCAGCTGTGAAAACGAATTTATGAACACGAAAATTCAATAAAATGACTATGATATCCTTTTGTAACTTAGGACCTATCAATAGCGCATCATTCAAAGATAACTGACCCGGTACATGAGCGGACGCATCAAAAACAACCCTCAACTTTGTGGATGGACTATTTGGCTTGATGATACAATGATGAGGAATATAAAAGGTACTGTCATCATCGGAGCTAGTAGAAACTAATGACATATGACCCCTTTCTAAATATTCCTTCATGAAATTGGAGTATTCTTCATAAATTGTTTGAGTTTTTATGAGTTTACGTTCAAGAGATAAAAAACGACGTAATGCGAGAGAATATGTGTCACCAAATGATATTGTAGAGAGATCAGGTTTAAATGGTAACGCCACAGTATAACGTCCAGAAGCATCTCTAGAATAACTTTGAGAGAACGAGCTTTCACAAAATTGATCTTCTGGTGATACGACGACAGTCTCTGAAACTTCTTCAAGTTCCCAGAATCTCTTTAATGAAGAATTTAAACAGGGTTCGGATAAGGATAAATGAAAGGTGTTAACTGTTGTGTTAGGTGATTCAATCTTCCCCATGAAAACCCAACCAAATACTGTTTCCAGTGCTGTCGGTTCTGAACCATTACCCTCAACGCGACCATGCCGAAGTATCAACGAAAATATGTCCGCTCCGAGAAGAATATCTATTGTCTTCGGGGTTGAAAAATCCGGATCTGCTAATTTCCTATCATGTATACAACTCCAATAAGAAGGATTGATAAAGGAACTTGGCATCTGTGAACAAATCTTCGGAATTATGACTGCATCGAATGTAAAAGATGGGTTTACTTGACCGGTTGGACGAATTGTACATTCAGTGGTACAATTAGCAGAAGATGAGCTTTCCCCGATTCCATTTATCGAAAGTGAAGCATTACAAACTTTCAAACCCAATTTATTGACACACGATTGAGTTATTATATTTATTTGAGAGCCACCATCTAATAGAACTCGAACCTTTTGATGTCTGCCCCAGGCATCACGAATTTCGACTTGAGCAGTTGCTAAAAGACGGTGGAGTTTGAAGAAACATTCGTTAAAACTTGAGCTGAGCTTATATTAGAATCAGATGAGTTTGCAGCATTGAAATGAAACGTCGCGGCTGAAGAATTATTTTCCGTATTACTGCGCATGTGCAACAAGGTATGATGTTTCCCGTTGCAAGTACGACAGTTTGATTTTGAAGAACAATTTTTAATCTGATGTCCAGAAAGGAGGCAATTGATACACCAATTCTTGTCTTTTGCTATTTTGAAACGTTCCTGAGCAGGTTGTTCCAAAAATGATGGCATTTGTAAATATTATGTGCCAACTTGTAATAATTACAGTTTATTTGTTTTTTGATTGATTCGTTTTGTGTTTGAACGAGAAGTGCAGAATTTCTTTTATGCATTGAGGCAGAACTGGATTTCGAAACTTGAGAATTCGAAACTAAATGAGTTCTCGAAGGAAGAGAAAGAGCGGCCGACTCCAACGCGATGCATTGATTCGTTAGGAAATTTCGTAAGTTCACAAATGAAGGAATATCTGTTGAACACTCTTGTAATTCAAAGCGTTTGATCGATGCTGAATCTAATTTCTGAATAAGAATATGAAACAAAACAAAGTCCCATTGATCAATGGGTAGACCTAAATTCTTCAATACTGACAAATTTTCCGAAAAAACCTCTAGGATTCGCCTAAGGGCTATAGATGAATCATTCTGAAGCTTTGGAACATTATAAATTTCTTTCCAACATGTATTAGCTAAAAGTCGTTTATTCTGGTACCTTTCTGTTAATGTTTGAAAAGCATTTTCATAATTTTGAGCAGTCAATGGAAATCCTTTTAATAGGCTCAAAGCATGAGTAGAAAGTGAACTAAGGAGATATTGGAACTTTTCTATCTGACTCAAGTTAGAATTTTCATGCACCAAACTTTTGAACATATCGAAGAAGGTAGGCCATTCTTTATAATTACCATCGAAAATGGGTAGAACTATTTTCGGAAGTTTCACACTCGGCGAATTGATAGAAGAGTTACTATTTTCCTTTTTAGCTGAAGGAAATAAATTAACGTAAATCGTTTTGATGGTGAAATAATTATCCATAAAGGCCGTTCTTGTTACCTTCTCCGTCTCAAATTCAGGTTCTTCAGACGATGCTATAATAGATACAATTGAGTTGTGTAAACTCTGGAACTCATCGAAGATTCCCTCTAGTTGTTCAAATCTTAATTTGAATCTAACGTGGAGACTTTCGTCAGTAACGGCAGACTGAGCTAAAGTCAAAATATCTTCGATATCGTCACTTAGTATTTGGCGGCGAGCTTTCAGTTGTTTCAATTTTGATACCATGTTTAATGATTATTCAAGGTATACTGCAGAGAATCGAGTGTATTTTGAGATTGAACGTTTTAAAGAATGAGCAAACTCAATAGTTAGTTGAAACAATTCAAGTTAATATTATTATCAGATTAAATTTCTTAGAAAGAAAAGGTGAAAATCAACAGAAAAGAAACATGCGAGTTTATTTGTGTTGATGTTCTGAGAGAGAGGTTATGAACATAGATCAGCAACTCCTCAAAAGTCATCTGTGGTCTCAGAGAGTGAGAGTTGACTTTGGTTATGTTCGAAGCGACCGTTATGAACAGAAATTTGTTTATGCGCATAAGATTCCGGAATATTAACTTCGATATCTTATCAGATTTTTTTTAAAGTAAGATTAAGCTGATGGAATGAATGAAATTCCGAAACGCCTGATCGAGATAATTTTGAAAACGCGGGTTCGAAAATCCGGCTCGAAGGACCAAATGGCACGACAAGGCCGTAGACTAATGAAGGACCGTGAAAAAATGAAAGGAAAAAAAAAATGAATCGAGAGAAAAGATACAAAAGTAAAGAGAATGCTGGAGTACCGACTTCTGCCTACCTGTCGGTGCACAGTAGGGTTGAAATCTTCTTCGTGGCACTCACTCGCGAAAATAATCACTTTTCGCAAAATACGATGTTTGAATTAATCGAGAGAAGTTGAGTTTCGAGAAATTTAGCATATAGTTCATCGGACGAGCGCCATATGAATACTGACTGCTGAAGACATCCGTCAAATCCTCCAGCACATGTTGTCGCGAAAATATGAGATTAACATTATATTGGTGGAACTTATTAAAACGATTAAGCGATTCGGAATTAAATAAGATGACGTAATTAGTTGCAGTTAACAAACTCTAACGAACTAAAATATCTTCAGTACGGCGGTGTTGCCGCTTTTGTCAAAAAGAAGTAACTACTTTGTTATTCAAAATGGCACACCCTATATATTATTGCACTTTTCTATTCATCGTAGTAACACCATTATTTTGGTATCACTTTCTTATACTTATCTTCAGCGGTTCCTGAGTAATTAAATGATTGCCTCTTTTTTCGTGCAAAACATAGCTTTGGTTAAACATCCATAACTTCATTACTATAAATCTTGGAAAGCTGTAATTTCGTATGCAGAATGCTAAGATTCTATGCAACATGCAAGTGAAATACATTCATACAGGGTCATAAAAAATTCGATGGTTTATTGAAACATACAAGAACTTTTTAAAAAGCATTTTTACAAATGGGATGCCCTGTGTATTTCAAGAAATACTAAAAAAAATTGAATTTCCTTTCAAATGGTACATCGCATTCCTATTGTAGATTCTGCGTTGAACTGAAATTTTATAGTTGCGCACGTGCGAACCCGTTTCATCTGTTAACATTTCATTGAACCTTCTGCATGTTCTTGCTGTTATTTGGTCATATTGACATGGTGAATGAACAAATTCATCAAAATTTCATTTGAATTATCAACAAACCAATTGTCAAATCAGCATAATGTCAATTTTCATCGTATTGAGGTATTTCATTGTTATCTACGATGAATACCTGTTCAGACAATTTGAGATGTATAAAACATGCGCAGCTATCATAAAAGTTCAGTTCAACGCAGAATCTTACAATCTAGGTATGGGAATGTGATATATCATTTGAAAAGAAATTCAATTTTCTTTCAGTATATCTTAAAATATACAGGACATCCCATTTTAAAAAATGCACTTTAAACCGTTTTTTGTATGTCTAGATAAACCATCGAATTTTTAATGACCCTGTATGCAAAGAAGCGTTTTTTTTTAACACCTGCATGATGCATAAAATCTAAGTATTCTGCATACGAAATTTCAGCTTTCCAAGATTCATAGTATGGAAGTTATGGATGTTTAAACAAAGCTATGTTTTACACAAAAAAAGAGGAAATCATAAAAATTACTCAGGAACCATAAGTATGAGGAAGTGATATCAAAATTATCGTGTTACTACGATGAATAGAAAAGTGCAATAATATACAGGGTGTGCCATTTGTTATAACAAAGTAGGTACTACTTTTTGATATAAGCGGCAACACCGCAACACTGAAAATATTTTGGATCGGTAGTGGATCACCCTGTATAAATAACGATGATATTTAGACAATTAATTAACATTGAGAAAAAGCAACTAGGTTGAATAACAAAAACGAAAAATATCTAAAATACATATATGTTAGCAATTGTTAAATTTGACCCCCTTGTTTATTTGATGATTATGTGCGAATGTAAATGTAAGAAGAATAACTCTATGATTTAAATGTCTACCACACTTTTGTTTTCCGGAGGTTACGCCCGAGAGCAGGAGCTCTCTCTTTCGCCCTCTCTTAGGGTGACTCTCCGAACAGAAGGTCGATTCAGTCATCTCTCTCTGTGTAGCGAGACCACGTGTTGTATCAAAATAAACTACTTTTTGCCCACCTTACTTGATTATTCCTTCGTTTTATCACATATATGAAAAAATATCTGAAAAAAAATCAATATACATATATAAAAAAATTAAATTAAAACGAAAGTATTCAAACAAAAACTCATTCAATTCAAGAAAAGCTCTGAACATTGAAATACTGACAATACAGGACAGAAACATGAGGCAACATAACAGAATGTTATTTTGACGCTCATCAAAAATTTCTTTCGGTGTAATTCCTTTTTCGACGAGGAATTGTATCACTGCGTGGTGTTCAAAATTCCTAGAATTTTCAGATTCAGTGATGTTTGTTATTCGATAAATAATTGAGCTTCGAGTGCAAACTTGATTAGTAATTACTTTTACAGTACCAGTGAGTGTCGCAACTAGTCACGTGAGTCACAAGCTAATTACTCATCGTTAACTACGCTAGGGTGCGAACTTTTCAGCCGCCCCTCGTATATCTAGTTATTACACTCCATATGAGTTGTTAGATCCGTTGGACGAAAACTTCACCAACATCCACCAATTGAATATTTCTCACTTATATTACGCTTTATTGTCCTATTGCGCATGCCGTCGCGCACGCGCAGTTCCAAACATTTCTAAACATTTCCAAACATTTCTAAACATTTCCATACATTTCCACGACATTTCCAAACATTTCTTAACATTTCCACACATTTCCAAGCAAGTGTACAACAATTTCCACTCGTGATCACCCCCTCGTTTGGTACGCTAACTCCATCACATACGGGTTTGCGATGCGAACTTTTCTCCCGAAACCGTGTTAAGGGCGACGCATGAATAACTGGCAGTCTGACATGAAGTTAGCGCGATGAATTCGCATTGTGCGAGCTCGCATCCATTTAGTAAGAGTCTACTGCTTTGAAGTAAATATATAATATAGGCTATCATGTGAAGAGAATGCTCATATGATTTTGTTTAATGCGCAAAAAAATCCACTCGATCGTCAAGTTACTCATGTGTACGAACAATGGCGTCACCGAAATTATGGGACGCGAGATATTGGGAATAGGTATTGGTATGTAAATATAGACAATAATGAACCCCCTTCGAGAAAACATTAGTTTCGTTAAAAAGAATTTTAAACTGAATGTAAAAAAAGAAATACAAACGTAATATGCATGCGTTTGGTTTTTCTTGTTCAATAAAATGAAGATTCCACTGTATCCTATTTGCTTCCCTCCTGAAGCACACACGGGTTTGTGAGCTTAATGAGACGCATGTTAAATACAAACACCTGTGCGATCGGAGGATGCCTGGGTCAGTGTTCTCGACAAGTGAACTTTCTATGCGTATGCGAACTTTCAGGATCACACGCTTTGGTATCCTTGACTCGTGACTAGACGGTCGCATACGTTCTCAAAGCAAGCGTTTACAGCGAGCATCTTTGTATCAGAAAAATTTTCCAAATTTATCTCTGAAAAATGGTCGTATGAGAAATAGAAAAATCTACTTTTGAAGCTTGAAGACTCTAGTTTTTGGATTTATTGGTTAACAATTTTCCAGAGTACGGGTAGCCATATATATATATATATTCTTTTGAATAAGAGAGCTAAAATAATACAATAAATGTTGAAACAAAAAGAACCATGCAATCTTCGGATGAATCACGAAGAAAATTTTTTTAAATCGATCGATTCAGAGGTTTTCCTGGACCGATTGATTGAAATTCTGAAAAAATTAAGGGAACAAGGTTTTCGTTCCTTAAAATTAACCTCTTCTTTTTAAAAGTCATGTTGTAAATAGATAATATATTGAAGTCGTTCGAGGCTGGGATGCAGGTTGATGCAATATATACGGACTTCCCTAAAGCCTTTGACAGAGTGACCCAGGTGGTAAGGTATGGAGATTCTAGATAATTCGGAGTGTCTTCTGGTGTACCTCAAGGGCCTCATCTTGGACTTTTATTGTTCAACTTAATCATAAATGACTTGGGTAAAGCTGTGATTGGTGAAATTTTATTATTTGCAGACGACATGAATATGTAATGTCCGAGTCGAGATTAGGGAGATCGCTTCCGGTTGCATGATCAATTGGAGATATTTTTCAATTGGACTCTACTCAACTGCTTGGCTCTTAATGTCTCAAAGTGTAAGACCATCACTTTTAATTGTTGTAGGTAACCTGTTGCCTTTCATTACAACATCAATGGATCGGTTCTTGTTCGGGTTGACTCGGTTGATGACCTGGGTTTGAAATTGGATAAACAGCTGGATTTCAGGGAGCACATCCGTGGTATCACTTTCAGGGCATTTCGTACGTTGGGGTTTGTCATACGGGTGCTCGTCTGAGACATTTAGTTTGCTGTTCTGTTGGCTTCTGAGGCCCGGCTTGGAATATGGTGAATCTGTCTGGATCCTACATATCGATGCCATGTTGATTTTGTCGAAATAGTTCGAAATAATTTTCTAGATCACAGCGTTAGTAAGCAGCGTAAATGTTGCAATGGTGGTCGCGGAGAGTTTTATGCTTTTTTTCGTCTTGATATTCTGGAAGATCGCCGCATATTGTGTGACTTGTGTTTTCTGTTCAAGGAATGGAACGGCATAACTGATTGTGCTGAGATACTTTATTATGACCTATTGTTGCCATGTTGACTTTATCGAAAGAGTCCAAAATAAGTTTTTGTGAGATTTGGATTATAGATCTGGTAGCAGCGTTAGTAGTGGTCGCAGAGAGATTCTTGCTTTTTTCCGTCTCGATGAATTGGAAGATCGCCGCACATAGTGTGACTTGTGTTTTTTGTTCAAGTTATTGAACGGTTTGATTGATAGTCCTAAGAAACCTAATATGATTAATTAAAATGTTCCCAATAGAGCGACTAGGAATACTTTTTTATTTCGACCCGCTACACATAGGACTAATCACCTTTCAAATGTGTTTCCGGATCGTGCTGAGAGAGTAGTGAATTCTCACTTAAGAACTTTGGTTCAAATCCCAGGTGCTCGAGGAATTGAAAAATTGCGGTAGTATGAAAAGAGTCTTCCGAGCTTATTTCACCTGAAATTATTCCTAATGGACCACGGCCAATAAGCCCGGAAGACTCTTTTCATACCAGTATATCCGGTCGTGAAAGCTTTAAACTATTCAATTGCGGTAGTGTTTTTCGATAGTTTTTAGATTTTTAAGTTTCATATTGTAATTGCTGTTTTGCTGTCACATTATTGGACCTCATGCAGTGTACAACTGCCTGTAACGATATTTATGGAATAGATTTGTGTTTAGGATAATATTTTGTATTCAAGGAGTTTTCCCGTTCACCTGTAAATTTGAAGAGTTAAATAAATGAAACCTTGGCCATTAAATAAACTTCATCGGGAGCATTATTGAAGAAATCACCAATTTGTGTAGTCGTTAAAATCGCATCTTTCTTGGCGTGTAACCTTTCCCATTTTGTTTCAGAAATGAAGGTAGTTGGAAGTGGAATATTTTGAAATGCCTATATTATTATTGAATTGTAACGTACTTTTAATCATTGAATAATTCGACTACACTGTTGATGGCCTTTGTTATTGTGCCAATTACACCGTCTCCGAGAAAGAACTGCAAGTCTTTTTCATCTTCCATTCCATGAATCTCCAATACGCGGTTTCGTAAATTTTTCGCGATTTAGATGGCAATAATTTTCGTGACTCTACTGGAAATCGGACATTTTTTCACTTCATATCATTCGAAATAACTACCAAACAACTACTAAGTTCGCAATGTTCAAATCAAATTGAAAAATTAAATTGACATATATTTGCTTACTTTGAAGGTTTTCTTAGTAACGCAGGTATAATTTTCAAAAGCCTTTCAGTTGAAAAATTTTAATTTCACATCCATAGTTTTCTGACTTTAATATATTGTAATATTGAATATTTGTTTTTCCCGTCACAGAAAAAAATTGTGTATTATACACGGGAAAAATATTAGATTTTAGCTCTCACTTTTTTGTCTCCACCGCTTCGCGTCGGGAGAAACACCCTCGTATAATAAATAGCTATTTTTGTTCAAAGTAAATTGTTAAAGAAAATTCACATTCATGAAAAGACTCCCTTAAATTTAGTGTTTTTTTATTGTTTTTTTTTTCAGGTTGGCCGAAGTTATATATTCGAGTATATCATCTGGACTGGTTAGGCAGGAGCCACTTATTGGGTTACGGTCTTTTCACTTTCCCAACATTTCCAGGAAGACACGACATTGATTGTTATACTTGGAAGCCTATAGGCTCACTCAAGGAGAAATTCGTGAATTTTTTTTTTGGTGGTGGACCTCAGTTGAAGGATCCTCTTACAATCCTATCTGCAACAGATAGGTGTAAACTTTATACAGAAGCTACAGGAGTTGTCTCTTTCAAGCTGAGCGTGATTTTCAGAAATTTTTCTGTCTACGGTGTCGAGTACGAATGAGAAGCAATGTTTCTGGGAATATTGCTTTTTTGTTCATTTAAAGTCTACACCGCAGGAAATATAGAGGAAAATTATGAAGATAACACAATGAATAAAACGTTTTCTACAGGAGGACCTCAATTAATTATGGAGTTCGAATATAATCTATCAACTTTTTTTGATATAACTGAGATTCCAACCACTGAGGAAACACTGGGAGTTCTGACAAATCTGAATGCTGAGCGTTCCTCAGATGAAGCCAATTGTTTGTGCGATCTTCAAAACCAGGCATGCAACATTGGTTGTTGCTGTGATAGAGATTGTACCGAAGAGAATAAAAAAATATTTCGACAATGTGATGAATTTACTGAAACTACTATCGACAGAAGTTCCTGCCAGTTTCTCGAAACCAATTATGTGAATTTCACAGTTCAAAAATGGGAAGTAGAAAATAGTGATCTTCTTTGCGTGGTGAGGAGGAACCAGCTTCCATCATACACTATCCAGAAAGAAGAGGTAACATTTCAATCATTTGCAATTGAAATAATTTTTGTTTTGTATTAATAGATTATTACGCCTTTTTTCTCATTTTTAATAACAGGCAAGCGCTTTGATATAATTTCACATTACGTACCATTGAATTTGACCAAACGGAAAAAGAAAGTTTATGTGGGAAATCTGCCACTACGGCTTTTTAGATTTGAACTTTATTCGATTTGACATCGAATAAAAATAATTCACCCCGATTTTCAGCTCTTTACCCCGAACGGTTCCCGAAATTTCGAAAAAAACAATTTTTTCAATAAAAATTTTTTTTTACGAAAATTCAAAATTTATTCATGATGACCTTTTTCAGTAATAAAAGAGATAAGGAAACCATTTCATTATGAATCTCGGTTGAAAATTCTGTTTCTAAGAGCGGATATGAAATAATAATATTTTTTCATGTTACTTAAAAGTGTCCACCACGAAACTTCGTCAGAACATGTTTTTTCTACTTATCCATTCTCAAAATTTTTTTTTTTGAAATGGTGGATCACAATAGATATAAAAGAAAACCAGTTTTTTTTTTAATCTTATGTCTCAAGCATGGTAGAATATTCATGTGTTCCACGAGAAACTCTATGTTCTCCTTTCATATATATATACACTACTGGAAAAAATTAAGGGATCAAAAAAAAAATCCAAATTTTTCGGTAGATTTCAACAGGCTGTAACTTTGAGAGAAATTGTCGTACAGGATATAAAAAAAAAGGAAATTGTAGCTCCAAATGTCTAGTTTTTGGATTAGAACTTCAAAATTTTGTAGCCTCCGCGGTTTCTGAGTAATCATAGAAAAACCAGCAACAAAAAAATTCTCAAAATTTTTTTAGTTTTCTTTTTAGTCTACGGGCGTGGAAAAATTTTTTTTTAGCTTAACCACCATAAGGATCGGATACTTTGTTCATTTAGCTCTAATTTCTTTCTTTAAACACCCTGATACGTCCACTCCTCGCTGAGATATCGGTCTTCAAATGGAAAAGGATCTTTTCGTCTTTGATTATCGATATCTCAGCAACCAATGATCGTACAGAAAGTTAAAGATGGGTTTCAAGAACTTGAATAAATTCCCCTTAACGACTTTCCATTTTTTTTTCTAAAAAAAATTTTTTTCTTTCTGTTACATGAATTTGAAAATGCAACAAAAAAAGGGCTTATGGTGGTTTTTTGGAAAATCAAGCGCTGGATCGTAAATATTGAGGAAACCACTAATGTGTGCCTTTTACAGTTCAATATGTCCACAAAAACCCTACAAAGAATCAAATTAATCCAGCCAGCCGTTTTTTTGTTTTTCACTTGATCGAATTTCTGAAAAAATTAAAGGATCATGTTTTTTGATCTGAAAAGCTCATAATTTTTAAAAATGAGAAAAAAAAATTGTTTTTCCGAGCTTTTTCCACATTTTTGTTCAAGAAAGTGCTTAAATAAAAAAAAAAAATAAAAAAAAAAATTTTTTTCGGGTGTTGAGTGTAACCTTCGTCGATAAGAGTCACTAACCGAGCGACTCCCACCTCCGATAAATGTCGTCTAACCATGATTAAAAATCAAAAAAGTCAGAAATTTTCAATTTTGATCAAAAAATTAAAAAAAATTTTTTTGCAAAATTTTTTTTTTTAACAAGTTGAGGAAACTCAAAAAACCATCGCCCAATGATTTTTGTCACCTTCCCACCGCTGCATTCCTTGATTCTACTGATCTCCTTTTAATTAAATTAATAAAAAAAGTTAATACCCCCAATCGAATTTAAATTTTTTTCATACGCTTTTCGGAGTTCTTTTTCTTTTCTTTTTGTGAATCCTTAGCAAATCGCTTCATACAACAGTTTTTTTCAAAACTAATCCCTCTGCGCTAAAAAAAATTTTTTTTTAATTTTTTGATCAAAATTGAAAATTTCTGACTTTTTTGATTTTTAATCATGGTTAGACGACATTTATCGGAGGTGGAAGTCGCTCGGTTAGTGACTCTTATCGACGAAGGTTACACTCAACATGCAGTTGCTATCCAGATGGGTGTAAGTCAATCTGTCGTATCTCGAGCTTATACCAGATACCAAGAGACGAATCAATGTCATCGTCGCCCCGGACAAGGTCGCCATCGAGTCACTAATGCCCGCGATGATCGAGCAATTGTTAGAGAAGTTCGACGACAACCTTTCGTCAATGCGAATATTGTTGCTCGAAACTTCCCCAATCGCAGACAACAGCAACAACAACAGCAACAGCGACGACGGCATCAAGTGCGAAACATTTGCTCTCGAACAGTCATCAACCGTCTTCGTGAAACTGGGTTACACGCACGACATCCTAATCGTGTACCCCTGTTGACAGCAAGACATCGTCGAGCTCGTTTAGCGTATGCTAACGATCATCGAAATTGGAACTTGAGGCAATGGACAAATGTTTTATTCACTGATGAGTCTCGTTTTAATCTGTATGGCAACGACCGACGTCCTCTCGTTTGGCGCCGTCGTGGAGAACGTTTCCGCCAGAACTTTGTCCGTCCAGTCGTTGCCTACGGCGGTGGATCTGTTATGGTGTGGGGCGGCGTTTCACGAAATTGGAGAACACCTTTGGTAATTGTACGCGAAAATTTGACAGCTAGACGTTACATCGACCAAATTTTAAGGCCCATTGTTCTGCGCAGACGACAACATCTGAGGTCGTTCATATTGATGCAAGATAACGCACTCCACACACAGCCAACATTACCCGGCGCTTCTTTGAGCGGCATGACATCACATTGTTGCGACACCCAGCAATGAGTCCAGATCTCAACCCCATAGAGCACGTTTGGGACATAATGGGCCGTCGGTTGCGCAGAGAGTATCCAAATTTGCAGAACTTAGCTGCTTTGGAGCGCGCGCTTCAGCACATTTGGAACACCATTCCGCAGCCTCAAATTACCGTCTGCATAAACATGGCTGACCGTTTGAGAGCCGTTATTGAAAACAGGGGTGGTAATACCCGGTATTGAACCAACAAAAACCTTCAGAGAATGAGTTTGGAGTCATTAAATACGGTGGAACTGACAAGCCACCGGGTCTCAATTCTCCTGAAATACCTTACACAACACACACACACACACATACACACACACACACACACACTCACATACACACACACACACACACAGAAGCGTAAATCCGACCGCGCGACCTCCACGTGGTACGCTTTGGATAACTCTAATGCCGGCGGTAATTGTTTTCTTAAAATTTTCGAGAGAAAAAATAAAAAAAAAAAATTTTTTTAAATTTTTTTTTAAAAATTTTTTTTTTTGAAAATTTAAGCACTTTTTGGAACAAAAATGTGGAAAAAGCTCGGAAAAACAATTTTTTTTTCTCATTTTTAAAAATTATGAGCTTTTCAGAGCAAAAAACATGATCCTTTGATTTTTTCAGAAATTCGATCAAGTGAAACAAAAAAAACGGCTGGCTGGATTAATTTGACTCTTTGTAGGGTTCTTGTGGACATATTGAACTGTAAAAGGCACACTTAACATTAGTGGTTTCCCCAATATTTACGATCCAGCGTTTGATTTTCCAAAAAACCACCAAAAGCCCTTTTTTTGTTGCATTTTCAAATTCATGTGACAGAAAGAAAAAATTTTTTTTTAGAAAAAGCAATGGACAGTCGTTAAGGGGAATTTATTCAAGTGCCTGAAACCCATCTTTAACTTTCTGTACGATCATTGGTTGTTGAGATATCGATAATCAAAGACAAAAAGATCCTTTTCCATTTGAAGACCGATATCTCAGCGAGGAGTGGACGTATCAGGGTGTTTAAAAAAGGAAATTAAAGCTAAATGAACAAAGTATCCGATCCTTATGGTGGTTAAGCTAAAAAAAAATTTTTCCACGCCCGTAGACTAAAAAAATTTTGAGAATTTTTTTGTTGCTGGTTTTTCTACGATTACTGAGAAACCACGGAGGCTACAAAATTTTGAAGTTCTAATCCAAAAACTAGACACTTGGAGCTAGAATTCCTTTTTTTTTTATTTCCTGTACGACAATTTCTCTCAAAGTTACGGCCTGTTGAAAACTACCGAAAAATTTGGAATTTTTTTTTGATCCCTTAATTTTTTCCAGTAGTTTATATATATATATATACAGGGTGGCCATTTGAAAACGAAACAGACGAGATTACAGACGAAATAAATTTTTTCGATAGAAATGCTCGGACAGGTCGATTTCTGTTTCGAGGGGGACAACTTAAGATGTAGGTTACGGACGCATAGCGCTTCTACCCTTGCTACTACAACCCTCACCCCCAATTTTTGAATAGGGAAGATGGGGTGAGTGATACCTCATTTGAAAGGTATTTTTATACTGATTTCAGCACAGTAATTGTGTTTTCATTTTATGCATTAGTTCTCGAAATACAGGGAGGCAATTTGAAAACGAAACAGACGAGATTACAGACGAAATAAATTTTTTCGATAGAAATGCTCGGATAGGTCGATTTCTGTTTCGAGGGGGACAACTTGAGATGTAGGTTACGGACGCATAGCGCTTCAACCCTTGCTACTACAACCCTCACCCCCAATTTTTGAATAGGGAAGATGGGGTGAGTGATACCTCATTTGAAAGGTATTTTTATACTGATTTCAGCACAGTAATTGTTTTTTCATTTTATGCATTAGTTCTCGAAATATTCATGCGTTAGTTAATTTTATAACTTAAATTAATTTTTTGCGACTAATTGACATTTCGTGCTTCCGAAACACCAAAATTTCCGTACATGTATTTGAAATTGCAAAACATCTACCACTGGGCAAATGAAGTCATACCGTACGTGTTAATGCTATACTAGGGTCAGATGTTCGACTAGCTGTTTTATTCACTGAAATAATTCTCCAACTGTACGGTATCAGAACGATTTGAAGTATTGATCTAAGAAATAAGATTTTTCAGAGTAAAGTAAATAATTTATCAAAAACTCACATCAATTAATTAAATATTCAAATTGTTCACCATTAGCTTCCATAAAATGAAATAAGTTTTGTTCGAAACGATGGCGCACATTTTGCAGCATTTCTGGAGTGATTTGACGACATTCGTTCACTATACGTCTTCTTAAATCTTCTATGGAATCGGGCTGTGCAGAGTAAATTTTACTCTTCAAGTGGCCCCAAAGAAAGAAATCTAAGTGGTGACAGATCTGGCGATCTGGCTGGCCATTCAGTGGACCCCTTCTTCCAATCCACCGATTTGGAAATCTTTGATCCAGATATTCTCGAACTGGTAAGGCGTAGTGTGGAGGAGCTCCATCCTGCTGAAACACAATCTGATCTTCCACATAATTTCCAACATTGTTTTCAATAATTTCCGTCAAAATTGGATCAATGTGATTTTCCAATAAGTCCAAATACATATCTCCAGTAAGATTACCAGGTAAAAAGAACGGGCCGACAATGTTGTCACCAAATATTCCAGCCCAAACATTGAGTTTTTGTGGTTGTTGAGTATAAACTTCGTGGAACAATCTCGGATTAGCATCGGCGGAATAACGACAATTGTGTCGATTTACTGTGCCGTTTAGAAAGAACGAACACTCATCGGAGAAACAAACATTGTACAGATAATTGGGATTAGCAGTTACTCGTTCACTCATTGTATCACAAAATTCAACACGACGGTCAAAATCATCTTCGTTTAGTGCGTGTGAAAGATGGATTTTGTAAGGATGGAATTTATGATGCTTCAAAATATTTGCAATTCGAGTTCGTGTAAAACCAGATTCATGTGCTAGCTGCCTCGTACTCGTCATTGGATTCAGAGCAATCTGTCCAAGAACAGCTACTTCAGCTGCTTCATTTCTTTCCATGTTTCGTTTTTTATTAGCCACGGACCCGGTTTCTTGAAACTTTGACACTAATTCCAAAACATACTTCCTATTAACATGTTTATCTAAATGTCGTTGATTGAAGAATTCTGCGGTTCTATTCGCACATTGATTGTTTGCAAAAAAAAAATAAAATTATTTCCACCCGCTCTGCAATTGAATAAACCATGTCGAACAATGAATTAGAACACATACAAGTCTCGATTCAAAACTAAGAATAATTCACATGTCAAAGAACCAGTAAGCCAACTTAATGATCTGTTCGTTAAGGCGCCTACAAACGACTGGGCAAGCCTCGGCCAACGTCTACTCGTTCCAACGTTGGCGCATCGTGTGTATGCAAAACAAATGGCAAGGCAAGGCGAACGCTGGCGTTGGCCAGGGTTCGAGCGTCTACAGACGACATGGCAAGTCTCGGCCAACGTTCGCTTGTTCCAACGTTGGCGCATCGTGTGTATGCAAAACATATGGCAAGGCAAGGCGAATGCTGGCGTTGGCCGGGATTCGCCTAGAAGGCGAATTTATGACACACATCAAAGGGAATTTTCGAAACTTGCCAGTACACACGACTCGCGGGACATATTCGGGATTTTATATTATTTAGTTTTAATCTTGTATTAGGTATGTCAAGGAATTTGGTTATTTTTGGTGTTTTGTGAAGTACGTCATATCGTCTGTTGAATCCTCAATTGGTTGTAGGATAGTTTCTGAATTTGAAATAACAATGATACATTGATGTATAATGTTAGTTTGTTGGTTCGCTACATTTAGTATACAGAGAAACCCAAACTGTTTGTTTTTTGAATTGGTTCAGGCTTTTGCAGTCATAGTTCAGTATCACCTTTCTTCTCGAGCATTTCGGCCATCGTCGTGGATTCAGTCTCGACGTTCTGCCAGTTTGAGTGTCTGACATCTTCAGGAATTATATTCACGAGATGTTCTCACTGAATAGAGCTGTCTGATTAATTAGTTTGCCCGATTTTTATCATCAGGCAGTTCAATGCAGGGAGAACATCTCCTGATATATAATTCTTGAAGATGCCAGATCCGTGACTTCATTCTCGATGTTTCGTCAGTTCGACAGTCTCGCATCTTCAGGAGTTATATTTCACTCGATATTCTCGCTGAATTGAGCTGCCTGATTAATTATTTTGCCTGATTTTCATAATCAGGCAGCTCAATTCAGGGAGAACATTTCCTGAAAAATAACTGAAGATGCGAGACACTCGAACCGAATGAATGCACGACACGACAGTCGAAATCGAGAGAAAAAGTGCATTGCTTGATTTCTGCTGGTTCTAAATTTTTCCGAAAATTGCATTAGTGATCTATTCTACATGATATCCTCATTCATTTTGAAATTAAAATGAAATTTCAATATTTTGTCGATTTCGAAAAAACCTCTTCGATTTCGAGCGAGATTTCGAGAATATCTAAAAACGTCAAAAAGTTAGTAGAGGTTCTTTTTCACTGGTAATATACGACAACATACTCGAGCAACTTCTTTGTTACAAATACGAATAGTATCTTTTCTTGATCTCATGTTGTACAAAAAAGCTTTTCAAATATACATCATTCCAGATTTTCATAATTTGTAGCTTCATGTGCAGTTGGATGGAATATCATGAATTAATGGTTTTTCATTCCGCTTAGGGGTGGATGTTTCATGTGGCTCTACATGTGACATTAATTCATGTTCTATTATTAATGAGTCTTTTCGAAAGAGTACGTACATACGAGTTATAAGCCATAATTGAAATTTCAACTTTGGACATTATCCCCATTTCTGTTGTAGTTCATGTATCACCAATTTTGACCACCCTGTGCGTAAATACACAACGGTACACCCACTTCTTGCATTGATATGGTAAGTGGTCATATGGAACACATTGTGTGAAAGATTAGAAGTCATTGATAAATCGAATATCTTTTGTAGTTTATGGTATTATGAGGTTGCATCAGTAGTGAATATTTCGAAAATCGTAAATCGCTTATATCTACAAAACGGCTCAACTACTGACTCATATTCATATGAAACCATTTACTCCTTTTGAGGTCTAGAATTGGCTCCCAAAGTACGTTTTTTTTTAACACCTGGTATACTTTTGGAAATCATATAATTATTACTATTTCTATAACATGAAATCAAAAAGAGATATCATTCCATTTGAAAAAGGAAAGTTGTGTTTTTCACCATTTTTACTAGATATTAAAACTGAGGGGAGTATGGTATCGTATTCCCATTGAAAAAATACCTACCTGCAAGAAGTTTTTACTGTGTTGAGATATTTTCGGAGCGAGGTATATCATTTTTCTTCACGCTTATTCAACGTTCGCGTTCCTTTGAGTCGATAATACTGACAAGATAGAAAATGTCATGACATGACATATATCGAGAATGAACTAACCTATCTCCATGGAACCAACATTCGCTGAAACGCTGGCCTAGGCTCGCTATATCATATGTACTTGCCTATGTTTTGCATGCTCTCGATACGCCAACGTTGGAACGAGCGGACGTTGGCCGAGGCTTGCCCAGTCGTCTGTAGGCGCCTTAAATAAAAAATTATCGATTCTCATTTTTTTGAAAAAGATATGAATTCAATAATCAACAAAATGAAAACATTATTGAAGCCAACTGAGAAAACACTTCATAATTAAGTCGGAAATCATTTCACGAATTGGGACTGGAATATTTCTGTGGCATCATTAATGATTTGATTTTCTTACCTGGTAATCTGATTAGAGATATGTACGTATTTGGACTTTTTGGAGATTTATATCGATCAAGTGTTACCGCATGTTATTGGAAATACTGCAAATTATATCGAAGATAATTTAGATTGAGTTTCAGCAAGATTGAGCTCCTTCGCAAAATGCTTTGTTTGTTCGACATCTTGATTGAAGATTTCTATGTCAGTAGATTGGAGGAAGGAAGCCACAGTCATGGTTTTGAAGCTCAAAATGTCGATTTTTCACAAAAAAACACTACAAGTGCCATGAATGTGTGAGAATATCCGTAGTGAACGCATCGTTGAAATTAGCTCCATAATTTACACGATTTAGTTTGTGATATCCTTTGTAAAAATTCATGAAATTTTAACAGATTATTTTTGAGTCTTCGATCATTCGATTTCTTCAAGAAAAAAAAAGTTTTCAACTAAGTTCGGTTAGTTTTGGATAGCTGTTCTGTCTCCTTCATACTTCTTTAAGAACGACGAAGACGATACAATCACAAAAACATACAAATATGCCGGGCAGTTGTGTTGAATGTAAAAAAGAAATAACATCCCAGAATCAACGAAAATTTTCAAAATGTGCTGACAAGGATTGCGACAAGATTATTCACGTGGCATGCATGACTCAAGGGGAAATTCCCGCAGATGGTAACTGGCATTGCGGAAGATGTGGGAATCCCTCTATGAGAAACTTGTTATTGGAAATCCGTAAACTTCATACGATAAATGAGAGTATCACCAAATCTCTAGAAAGTTGTCACGAAAAAATTGACGAAAATAATGCACTTATAAAGGATCAAGATATTAAAATCAGACAATGTTTGGATAAGGTAGAGGAGTTGCAGGCGGCATACCATCAAGTCAAAAAAGAAAACCTGGAATTAAAGGAATAACTCAATCAGCAGGAGCAGTACTATAGACTTAATAGTATTGAAATAAGAGGAATACCAGAGGTAAAGCAGGAGAATACTCTGCGAACCATTTCTATGGTATTCCGTGCTCTGAAAGTGAACATCGAGCAAAGTGAAATAGACTGTTGCTACAGAATGCCTAACAAAGAAAATTCGCAAAGGGCGATTAACGTAAAATTTGTTTCTCGATTGCGTAAGGAGGAGGTCATGGCGGCGAAGAGAGGAAGACCCGAGCTTTGTCTTCAAGATCTGGACGTAGTTTTTGAAGGGATCGCTCCAAAAATCCGATCTTCATCAATGAGAGCCTCACAAGACAGAATCAGATACTCTTCAAGAAGTGCCGTGAATTCAAGAAGGAGCATAAGATTCGCTTTTTATGGGTGAAAAATGGAAAAATTTTTATGCGGAAATCCGAGGGAGCAAAAGTGTTTGTGATAAGTTCAATAAACTCTCTTAATGATGTGCATTAGTAACAAGAATATACAGTTAAGACTTTTTTATCAGAATGTACAGGGACTCAACACAAAGCTTAAGGATTTCAAATTAAGTGTAAGCGTTTCCAATTATGATGTAATTAATTTAACAGAAACATGGACAAATGTGTCGATTTTCGATCGCGAATTGTTTGATGACCGTTATTCAGTTTACAGGAAAGATAGGGATTTCAGAGGGTGTGGAAAAGGAATAGGCGGGGGTGTTTTGATAGCGGTGAAAAAACAGTATAGCTCGAATTTACTTCCATCGTTTGAGATTTCAGTTCATATAGAAGAACTTCTGATGAAAATTAAAATATGTTCATATGAATTGTACTTGCTTGCAGTATATATTCCACCTAGGTTGTCAAATGATGTTTACTCTAGTTTTTTTGACTTGGTAGAGGAAAAGTTAATGCATTTGAGTTCAAAAATTTTAATTTGGGGGATTTCAATATTCCTGGACTTGCCACTATGGATTTGGGATCACTAAGTTGTATCGAGAGAAGACTTGTTGACTTTCTAAATGTTTTGAGTTTGGAACAGTATAATAAAATACTCAATATTCGTAACAGATATCTGGATTTAGTTCTGAGCAATTGTTTTGTTTCAGTCGAACATAGTCTGTCTCCTTTGGTGAATGAGAATTCAAATCATCCCGCATTAGACTGTACAATCGACTTTATTGGTTTAAAGAATACATTAGAGTTTAAAACCTTCAATAGGGGCTATAATTTTGGAAGAGCGGACTTTGTGAAACTTTATAAATTATTCGGGATGTTGATTGGGGAAAGTTATACCATAGCTCAGATGTCGAAACGGTTTTTAGGTGGTTTTATGAAATCTTCGATGTGGTGCTGAGACAGTGTGTACCTTCAGCAATCAAAAATAAAAGATTTTATCCACCATGGTTCCATAAGGGCATTATATCAGACTTAAACAGTAAAAGTTACCACAGAAAACAATTTCGCATCACAAATAACTCCAATCATTCGCTGATGTTTCAGTATTTGAGAGCCAAAATAAAAAAACATGTAAAAATTGCGCACAAAAAGTATATAGAGCAGATTGAAAACGACATAAGAACGGATCCCTCTCATTTTTGGAGCCATATAAAGAAAATTCGAGGTAATTCTGCTGAATCGGCGTCTTTCGTTTATCGGGGTCATGATATTTCGGACAATGTCGAGGTTGCAAATGCTTTCGCAGATTTTTTCCAAGAAACTTACTCCCAGAAAGAAGCAAGTTATAAATTGTCTTGTAACTTTTCTAACTCTAACAATGGGTGTTTGAACTGTATTTTGGAAATTAAGAGCATCATCAGGAAATATATACAAGAGGCCATAAAAGTTCTGAAGGCAAAAAAGTCAATCGGTCCTGATAACATACCTCCTTACTTATTGAAAGGATGTGCTGATCACCTATTGGTGAGAGAATTTTCAATTTGATACTTCAAACTGGAGTATATCCAGAGTTGTGGAGAAATTTGTCCAATACCAAAGGGAGTCAATAAAGGTGACATATCTGATTATAGACCCATCGCTATCATATGCGCCCCAAGTAAGATCTTTGAAAGCATACTGCATAAGAAAATTTACAGGCATATGGAGCCATTGATATGTGACGAACAGCACGGTTTCATGAATAATAAGTCTACCATCACTAACTTAATATCATTTTCTCAATGTATCAATGATGTGGTTGATGGGAGGGGTCAGATAGATGCAGTTTATACTGATTTTACAAAGGCGTTCGATAGAGTTGATCATGACATACTTCTTCGTAAATTGGACACTGTGGGTATTTCAGATAACATAATAAAGCTTTTAACATCATACTTAAGAGGAAGGAAGCAGTATATCGTGTTCAGGGGAGCATCTACGCGCATTTTTCCAGCATTTTCGGGTGTGCCACAGGGATCTTATTTGCGTCCTCTCTTCTTCCTTTGCCTAATGAATGATCTATCCACTGTGGTAACACATTCATATTTTCAATTGTTCGCGGATGATTTCAAAATATACAAAGAAATCAGGGAAATAAATGATTGTCACTTGCTTCAAGCGGATTTGAACCAGGTTTATTTGTGGTCAATCAATAATAAACTAACCTTCAACTCAGCAAAATGTTTCAACATCACATTCACGAGGAAAAAACATGTTATTCATTTTGTGTATCGTATTGGCGATCTACCAGTGAAAAAGGTAAACGAGATAAAAGATCTGGGCGTCATATTTGATGAAAAACTATCATTCAATATCCATATCCAGGATGTTGTGAGTAGATCATACAAGCTTCTAGGATTCGTCATCAGGAATGCCTACAGTTTTCGAGAGCAAAAGACCTTAGAAACACTTTATCACACTTTTGTTAGATCCATTTTGGAATACGCCACAGTTATATGGTCACCGTTCTACTCCGAGGCAAAAAATGATATCGAGAAGGTCCAAAAAAAGTTCTTGCGATATTTATATTACAGAAAACATGGCGTTTATTACTTAGATACACCCTACGTAACCCTCTTAAGTGACTTGTCATTTAAAAAGCTGGAATCTAGACGCATCATATCCACTTTGCTGTTCATGCATAAAATAATAAACGGGCAAATTAATTACCCCCAACTCTCCCATGTACAGAGCTTGTCATGCTGTTAATTTCTACCTGAATGATGTAGATATATTTTTTTGCACATATGGTGAGTTCAGAAATCATATTGGAAGACTCTTTTGTTTTGATTTTCTTTGGAATAATTGCTGATGTTTTACTTTCTTGTGTGTAGTCACAATAGTTATGAAATGAAAACACCACTTCATTTTCAAATGCTTAGTTAAGAATATTTCGAGAACTAATGCATAAAATGAAAAAACAATTACTGTGCTAAAATCAGTATAAAAATACCTTTCAAATTTGGTATCACTCACCCCATCTTCCCTATTCAAAAATTGGGGGTGAGGGTTGTAGTGGCAAGGGTTGAAGCACTATGCGTCCGTAACCTACATCTTAAGTTGTCCCCCTCGAAACAGAAATCGACCTGTCCGAGCATTTCTATCGAAAAAATTTATTTCGTCTGTAATCTCGTCTGTTTCGTTTTCAAATGGCCACCCTGTATATATATATTAGACTGTTTCAAAAAAATTGACGCTCATCAATTATTTCTATTTTCCCTACTGATAGCAGGGAAAAAATTTATTTTTTCAATAAAAAATTCCTAGAGCATAAACCAATAGACGAATTTCATTGTGTGATACATTTTCGTGTAGACAATCAGATATGTCGCTAATGATATTTCAATAAAACGGCCGCTTCAAAAGTTATTCGTTTCGATGCTAATATTGAGGTATTTTTGAAGAAAAAAATGATTCAAAAAAATCGATTCTGTTTGTTTTCACGAAATTCTATTCTTAATTATCTTCAGGGTATCGAAAAAAGGCGTCTGTGAAGATATTAGCTTTGAATATTAATATTCAGAGGTCGCTCAGCGATGATTTCTATTTCCGCTGTTGATAGCAGGAAAAAATTCTCTTCTTTCAATAAAAAATTTTCTCTTCAAGAACCAATTGACGGATTCCACTGTGTAATACATTTTCGCGTAGGGAACTAGATGCTCTACGAAAATGTCTCGAACGATATTTCGATAAAACTGCTCGTTCAAAAGTTATTCGAACTTTTTCTTCAAAAATACCTCTATATTAATACCTTATATTGAGGTATTTTGGAAAAAAAAGTTCAAATAACTTTTGAACGAGTGGTTTTATCGAGATATCGTATGGAACATTTTCGTAGAGTATCTAGTTCTCTACACCAAAATGTATCATACAGTGGAATCCGTCTATTGGTTCGTGAACAAAAAATTTTTTATTGAAAAAAGAATTTTTTTTCCTGCCATCAGCAGCGAAAATAGAAACCATCGATGAGCGACCTCTAAATATTAATCTTCAAAGCTAATATTTTCACAAACGCCTTTTGTCGATGCCCTGAAGATGATTAGAAGGCGGGTTGCGTGAAAACAAGTAAAGTCGATTTTTTTGAATATTTTTTTCTTCGAAAATACCTCAATATTAGCATCGAATCAAATAACTTTTGAAGAGGCCGTTTTATCGAAATATCGTAGGGGACATATTTTTAGTGTATCTGATTGCCTACACGAAAATGTATCACACAAAGAAATCCGTCAATTGGTATGTGTTCTAGGAATTTTTGATTGAAAAAAGAAATTTTTCCCCTGCTATTGGTAGAAAAATAGAAATAATTGATGAGCGACCTCTAAATGTTATTATTTGGAGCTGATATTTTCACAGAGGTCTTTTTTCGATATCCTGAAGATAATTAGGGGGGGGGGGGTTCGTGAAAACAAAAAAAGTCGATTTTTTTGAATCAGTCTAATATATATATATATATATATATATATATATATATATATATATATATATATATATATATATATATATATATATATATACAGGGTGTCCCACCGGGAGTGCCCATTAGAAGTTTATGGAGAAATAATATTTCGATCATTTCCAAATTTTGTGTGAAGATATAAGCCAAGAAGACCTTCATCTATGATATATTTTTGAGTTTCAATGACTTCCGCTTTCACCGGAAGTGGTATCAACTTTCTTATTTCAAATGAAACACCCTGTATATTATGACATTTTCGGATAGATCTTCGAATGCCACATTAATTTTATGCATCACTCCCTATAGCCATCTAGAGCCGTTTTCGAGTTATTCACTGTTTTTCGAAGAAATTTACAAATTGGGGCTTGTAGAACACTGAGAATTCAATGAAAGCGCAACACACAATCTCAGATCTTTTTTTTTGAAATGGGTTACTGACAAGATATTCAACATAACTCTGTAGAGAAAATAACGTTTTGATATACTGGGAAGTAAAATCAGAGTGTCAAAGTTGTAATTCAAAACAAGCCAAAAACTCGATTTTTTCAAATGGAAACCATACTTTTTCCACTCACATATCAATTTGTGAGGTAAAAATAGGTAGAGTTTATTCAGGGTTCCCTATATCCAAAATGTACCATTTTCGAGATATTCAGGAAAAACTGTTAGAGTGTCAAAGTTTGAATTCCAATAAAGGCAGAAATTAGATTTTTCCAAATGGAAGGCGTATTTTTTTCATTCCCATTTCAATTTGTGAGGAAGAAATAAGTAGAATCTCTTAAGGGTTCCCTATATCTAAAATGTACCATTTTCGAGATATTCAGAAATAACTGTTAGCAACGAGCATATTATAATAGGTGAGGTATCAATTATGATCTATGTTCACCCTTTCATAAGAATCTGTATTACTTTATTCAAAATAATCCTGGTTTGTTCCAACTGAAGAATTTATCGTGCGATGTATTGGCAGAATTCTGTTCCAGAATAAATAAGGAAATCCACCAACCAAGAAATAATGAGAAGGTGCGAAAAATGTTCGGAAGTAGGTGGACGAAATTTTCAAAATGTGTTATGATTCAATATTCTATTCTGATATATCTGAATGAAAGTTTGGGAAGTTTCAGGGCTTGTTTTATGAGTTTTGCATTACAATTTAAGCTTTCGATATGTATGACATATTTTTCGAAGAATAACTCGTTATTTTCATCATGAGCAGTAAAAAAACTAGTGGTCGTTTTCTTTGAAAAATGAAATAAGTTTTGAAGAATATCAACAACAGAAGCATGCAAAAATATTCTGAATAAAGTCAAACATTTTCATGAAAGGGCGAACATAGATCATATTATAATAATATTAAGCTCGCAGCCGTTATTTTTGAATATCTCGAAAATGGTACATTTTAGATATAGGGAACCCTGAATAGACTATACTTATTTTTACCCCACAAATTCATATGTGAGTGAAAAAAATACGGTTTCCATTTGAAAAAATCGAGTTTTTGGCTTTTTTTGAATTCCAAATTTGACACCCTCATTTTACCTCCCAGTATATCGAAACGTTATATTCTCTACAGAGTGACATCGAATATCTTTTCGGTAACCCATTTCAAAAAACAGGTCTGAGATTGTGCGTTGCGCTTTCATTGAATTTTCAGTGTTCTACAAGGCTCAATTCCTATTTTTTTTCACAAAACAGTGAATAACTCGAAAACGACTTTAGATGGCTATAGGAAGTGATACATAAAATGAATGTGGCATTCGAAGATCTATCCGAAGAAGTCATAATATACAGGGTGTTCCATTTGAAATAAGAAAGTTGATACCATTTCCGGTGAAAGCGGAAGTCATTGATATTTGAAAATATATCACAAATGAAGGTCTGCTTGGCTTATATATCCACGCAAAATTTGAAATCGATCGAATAATTATTTCTCCATAAACTTCTAATGGGCACTCCCGGTGGGACACCCTGTATATATATAAAATATCCTTTCTTATTTGCTGAATTGTTATTAATACTAAATATAAATAATGGGAATAGCAGCAGAGTTTAAATTATACTCTTTTTTCTCAACTCGAGCTTTCGAGAATATATTTTCTCTCTTCGTCAGGAGAACTACAATATGAATAAAGTGATGGAAAAAACATATAAATATCTGAGAAGATTTCAACTTACGAAATTGAGGATTAATATTCAGTTGTTCGCTAACATAATACATCAAGGAATTTCAAAATCCAAATTTTATTTAGCTTTTCATCTCTCCATATTTATTTTTGAAATTCCTTGATGTATTATGTTAGCGAACAACTGAATATTAATCCTCAATTTCGTAAGTTGAAATCTTCTCAGATATTTATATGTTTTTTCCATCACTTTATTCATATTGTAGTTCTCCTGACGAAGAGAAAATATATTCTCGAAAGCTCGAGTTGAGAAAAAAGAGTATAATTTAAACTCGGCTGCTATTCCCATTATTTATATTTAGTATATATATATATATATATATATATATATATATATATATATATATATATATTATATCAGCACCTCAGAGGTAGAGTGTGTTAAGTCACATTTTTCCAGACACGAACTATCTACAATATTGGATTCACATTAGTAAATTCTAGCTGGTGGAATACATTTTCGACTCCCTGGGTATACCAAGTCACCGAATAATGGCAGTAAACATGCTTTGAAACAATCATGGAACTGAAAAATCTCTGTTTTGTCTAATTTTGATATTGTGACTTAACACACTTTACCTCTGGGTTGCTGACATAGTGTTGTCCACAAGATGACACTCCACAAGGCCATTGGTTGATATGATCATCGGAAATATCTTTATTGTTCTGAGGCCATATATTTCTTTCATTTCGAAAGCTAGATCTTGGTATTTCGTTATTTTCTGTGTATACGCCTTGCTTATATTATACCATATATATATATATATATATATGATTCGAAATGAAAGAAATATATGGCCTCAGAACAATAAAGATATTTCCGATGATCATATCAACCAATGGCCTTGTGGAGTGTCATCTTGTGGACAACACTATGTCACTGGGAATCGATAAATGTGTAGTAAGCAATGCGCAGAAGGAGGTCATCCTGGCTACAACCAGAATCGTGCGGAAAGTTCTGACGACGTCCTGATGATACCCTGGCTGAGTTAGCCCGTTTGAGTCAGAGTACCAGCCCAGCCCCCATTGTGGTGATAAAATATATATATATATAATATATATATATATATATATATATATATATATATGTAAAGTACGTCATTGCCATACTTCAGATGCTGTTCCGTAAACTTGGTTATCTATGTTCCCTTATTTTATTGTCTATGCAGTAACCATAGTGAATGCCTGCATTCACCGAACGAAGAATGTTGCCACCGCTCCGCTACCGCTACCTAGCATAAACAGAAAGCGCTCCCAAAATGCCCGCTTCTCCGGAACGTGTTGAGTTTGTAGCGTATGTGCCACCGGACGATTCCCCAACAGTTCCACAACTGTTACGTTCGGTGAATGCAAGCATTGAGATTAATTTTATGATTTATATTGATTCCTGTTCGTCTATTGTGATATTTTCGATTTCATCATTACAGGTATTTTGTTGTAACTTTGTACATGAGATCAAAATAAATCATCATTACAGATGCAATCCTAAACATTTGCGAATTTGGAATCTTACAAATCGAAAATATCTGCTCAAAATTTTTTTTTACATTTCATCATGTCAAAATATCGGTGGCCGAAGCCAGCAGCACCAACGAAAAAATCACGGTTGTAAATCTGAAGAGAATAAAAGCAGCTGAAGATGAGATTTGGTACAGTTTTCCTAGCGAATTTCAAGGACTAAGAAATCATGAGGAATTGGTCAAATTACAATCAGTGAAATTAGCTGTGAACTAGATGACATCAAGAGGACAGTTCAGAAATGTCAATGTCGTTCTTTCATCGGAACTGGAGAGAGTTTATAAAGATGATTCAGGTAATTTTGTTTTCAATGACTATATGTTGGAGGACTTTCAAATATTGCATTCTACACAACCAACTGAAACGAAAGCAAGTTTTACTGAACTCGTAGCGAGTATGAATTAAATGACTGAGCAAAAAGATGATTCTTTGAGAGAGTTTATGAAGCACTTCTCAATGGAAAAATTTTCTACTAAAAATAAAAATGTTGAAGCTTGGGTAAATAGTTTTGAAAAAGAAGCAGATCGATTTCTTTTAACTGGATCAAAACTAATAGAAGCATTCCGCTTATGTCTTGATGCATCAATGAACGACTGGTTTCTAAATGCTTAGAGAAGGTTAGGATTAGAAACAGCTTGGACTTTATGGAAAGAAGACTTAATATCCACATTCAGTGATTTGTCTTGGAAACAAATAAGAATTGCTTATAACTTTCGATATTTATATGGTTCCTATGTTGAATTCGTAGTTAAAAGAGAAAGAATATTACTCGAATTAGATCATGAGATTCCTGAAGGTATCAAACTTAACCTCATTGTATTAGTTCTCCCGATTCAAATTAAAAATTCTTTGAATCGAAATTCTGTTATGAATGTTAGAGATTTAATTAAGAAACTGAAAAAATTCGAAGTAGAAGAAGGTCCTAAACACACCTATAATTATGAGGAAACTAGCCCACAAAAGGATGCACGTTCGATTAATTCGAATATTTCAGTATGTATGTATGTATGTATGTATGTATTTCCATGCATTCTAGGTTTCAGTGAAACCCCTCAGAAGCTACTTAATGCTTGTGCGAGTTAGAATGATGGGTGTGTTCTGTGTAGGCTTTGTTACTGTGTCCCGACGCCACCTTAGGCACAGCACTGTTAATATTTCAGTGCATACGAAAAAGCAAGCATCCATTATCAAATCCTCGTCTCGAAGGAAACCTTGTCCTATTTGCGAAAGAAATGGCAAAGGTATACGTTACCATTCAGAAAATTCATGTTGGTTTAGAGAAAAAAATTCAGGTGTAGTGAAAATGGTGAATAATGTCGCAATACAATCTGATTTAAATGCATTCATTACCGATCAAAAAAACTAATATTCTTACCACTGATCAAAGTCGATGTACTCATTAATGAAAATATAAATTGTAAAGGGATATATGATCCTGGCTCAAATATTTCGTTAGTTAATTACAACCTCTTACAAAAATATAATATTCCTATAATTAAAATTAATGAGAGTAAATTTTGTATGGTCGGTGGTATAGGTAAAGTTGGTGGAGCAGTGATTCTCAACGTAAAAATAATGAATATCTGCCAAAAAGTTTTAGTCTTCGTAATTAAAAGTGAAACTTTCCATAATGAATTTTTAATTGGTTTGGATTTGGTGAAAGTTTTTGGACTCTGTCAAAATCAAAAACTCGAAATTTCTCAAGATATTTCTGAACTCTCGAAACCTGATATGGAAATTGCAAATTTTAATCTAAAGAATTCTTCGGATTTTACATATCCCAAAATTAAAGATTCTGCCCAAGTAAATTTTAATGAATATATTAACGTAAATGATTTTTCTGCTAATTTGGATCATTTAGGAAAAGATGATAAAATGGCCATTGAGAGTATTATAAATAAATATTCCACAGTTTTTGCAAAAGATAAATTTGATATTGGTACAGTATCAGATCATGAAGCTACTATAAAATTAATGGATCATAAATATGTTTCTAGAAAACCGTATAGGTGTTCAATTCAAGTTCAAAAAGAAATAGATTCACAAATTTCCAAACTATTATCTTCGAATCTTATTGAGGAATCAACCTCTCCCTTTGCAGCACCCGTAACACTTGTTTATAAAAGAGGAGAAAATAAAAAGAATAGATTATGTATAGATTTCACAGCCCTCAATAAACTAGTTGTACCAGAAAGTCAACCTTTTCCTTTAATAGATGATTTGATTGTGAAAACTAGAGACTGTAAATGGTTTTCAGTATTTGACATAAATAGTGCTTTTTGGTCCATTCCGTTACGTAAAAAAGACTATTACAAAACTGGTTTTGTTACACAAAATGGACATTACAATTGGAAATGTTTACCTTTTGGCTTAAAACTCTCTCCAGCTATTTTTCAAAGAATCTTGAGAAATATAATTCGTAGAAATGGCTTAGATGAGTTTTGCATCAATTACATTGATGACATATTAATTTTTTCTTTAACATTTGAAGAACACTTATATCATATAGAGAAATTATTACAAGCAATTTTGAAGGAAGGATTCCGACTTAAACTTGTGGAGTGCAATTTTGCCAAAAATAGCGTGAAATATTTGGGTCATACAATTAAGAATAATGTAACAAAACCCATTAATGATAACGTCATTCCCATCAAAGAGTTCCCAACTCCTCAAACAAAAAAAGATATCAGGCAATTTCTGGGTAAAGTGAATTTTTATCGCAAATATATCCCTAATATTTCTCAGATTTTGGAACCTTTTCACTATTTACTTCGGAAAAATGTAAATTTTGAATGGACTTCTGACTGCGAAACAAGTTTTAAATTAATAAAAGATTAACTTTGCTCGGAACCATTTTTAATCCTCGAAGAGATACTATTGTCCAAACTGATGCTAGTATGTATAATTGGCATAGGAGCAATTTTAAAGCAGAAACAGGATGATGGGGCCTATAAGCCTGTAGCATTATTTTCAAAAAAATTAAATGAATTTCAAAAACGTAAAAAGCTGAATTCTTAAAATGTCTAGCCATAAAGGAATCTTTAAGATACTGGCATTACTGGCTTATAAATATGAACTTTGAAGTTCATACAGACCATAAACCTTTAGAAAATCTTAATATCCACTCCCAGACAGATGAAGAATTCAGACATATGATGTTTTATTTATCTCAATATAATATCAAAGTGAAATATGTCCCAGGAAATTTCAATTCAGAAGCAGATTGTTCATCTCGCAATCCCGTTCTAGATTCCACAACTTTGGCGGATGAATTCAAAGTTGTGAATTTTATCAAATTAAATGAAATAATAAAAGATCAAACCAATATTAAAAATACTCTACCATCTACTATCCGTATTATTAAAAAAGGCGATATTCTTTATACGCAACGTAAAAATTATCATAAAATAATAATTTCTCCAGAGTTCTGTCGTAATGTGATAAAACAAATTCATGATAAATTTGGTCATATCGGTCCGAAACAAATTGAAATGAAATTATCACCATTTTATTTTTGTATCAATTTGAGGAAATTAATAACCGATTTTTGTCATTCTTGTGCAGTTTGCATAAGGAATAAATCACGTATTCCATTTACTTATGGCCATCTCTCTCAATTAGGACCGGCTAAACATCCTTATGAGTATATGTCTTTGGATACTGTTGGTGGTTTTGGTGGAAATAATTCTCCTAAAAAGTATCTTCACATACTTGTCGATCATTTTACTCGTTATGCTTTTGTTCATACCTCAAAAAACCAGAAAGCTCATGATTTCATTACACTTCTGAACAGGCTTATTGATAAAGATATCAAAATAGGAACTCTATTAACCGATCAATACAGTGGTATCAATTCTAAAGAATTTAAATCTTTTCCACAGAAAAATTGTATAAATCTAATTTTTACTGCTGTCGATTGCCCATTTTCCAACGGTTTAAATGAGAGGCTGAACCAAACTTTAGTTAACCGTATTAGATGTAGAATCAATGAAGACTCCTCTCGTTTGAATCGTCCGTGGTCTGTCATAGCAGAACAATGTGTAAAAGAATATAACAATACTATTCACACGTCTACACAATTCAGTCCTAATTATTTACTTAACAATATTGATATACAAATTGTACCAAATTGCTGTAAAGTTCAGAGAGATCTGGAGGAAGATAGGAAAAAAGCTTTAGAGAATTCCCAAAAAATTCATAATTTGAATAAGAAGAGGATAGATAAAGTCCGTAAATATCCTACTTTTGATGTGGGTGACTTTGTTTTCGTATCGCATGGAAATTGTTTGAATCGAAATAAGTTGGATGAAATTCGAACTGGTCCGTTCAAGATTTTGGAAAAATTTTCGAATTCTATTTATAAAATTGATTCTGGTATAAATAAGGCCGAATCAAACTTTTTTCATGTCTCCAAACTTTTTCCAGTTTTTTCTGATGCTCCGGGGTAGCTTCTGGGTATGGGGATGTAAAGTATGTCATTTCCATACTTCAGATGCTGTTCCGTAAACTTGGTTATCTATGTTTCCCTTATTTTATTGTCTATGCAGTAACCATAGTGATTGAGATTAATTTTATAATTTATATTGATTCCTGTTCGTCTATTGTGATATTTTCGATTTCATCATTACATGTATGTTTTGTTGTAACTTTGTACATGAGATCAAAATAAATCATCATTACAGATGCAATCCTAAACATTTGCGAATTTGGAATCTTACATATATATATATATGTATATATATATATATATATATATATATATGCATTGTCAGAATGACAATTCTCGTAATATGTCTTAGTTTTCGGTCCTGAAAAATATTCTGTTTTCTTGTGTTATAAAATGTTTGGTTTATCTATGGGAGATGATTGCCTTTCATTGGGGTCCCGTAGCGGTCTTCAAACATCTGAAGTGCCGAAAAATCATCGTATCTGGTTTGAAAAAACTCTCACGACCAGAGAGCAACAATTTGTGGATTTTGAATTTGAATATCGAAGGAATTTCGAAAGGAAAGTGTGATTACGTCTCCAAATTAGCTGATGAACATGGTATGAAAGAGATTCTTCTGCAAGAAACCCACACGGCAACAGAAAAAAAATCCCCGTGAAAGAGGACAGTTGAAAGTTATGTATTAATTGATTTTTTACAAGTTTAGCTTGTTATGTTGAAAAATTATCAGTTTTCGTAACTTTCAACAGATTCGGAAAGGGGAAATTGATGGAGTTTTTTTTGTCATTTCTTTCAAATTTTGTGACATTTCTGTCATAAATATTCATAAACCTCCGAACATTATTTGGCCAAGAAATCTTAATGTTGATGTTTTTTTTAAAGTAGCAAATGCATTTCCAAAATGCATTCGATTTGTTCTGAATAATCGGTTTCTTTTTTGCTTTTGTCTTTTTTCATTTCAGATTAAGAATTACGAGTCGTTTTGGGAAGAATCTGTGTATCCGAGCCCATCGACGGATAACATGAAGATGATCACACTGATGTCTTTCAAGATTTTCCTGATATTTGATATTTTATGTTATTTTGTTTACGGGGAGGCAGGTTTTTTCGGCTGAGGTTTTTTCCCCTGGCTGTATAGTATCGTATGATACTAGTGTTGATAGTATCGTATGATTCTATAGTAGGTATCATACAAAGAATGTTATGATACCTTGTTCTTTTTTTACCTCAGCTTAGGTACTTTTTGTTTCAACATTTATTGTATTATTTTAGCTCTCTTTTTCATAAGAATATATATATATATATATATATATATATATATATATATATATATAATACATAATACACCCCCTGTATTCTGAAATACTCGATACATTGTAACTTCATTTGTTATTGAATATGTTCATATTAACTTTAGCTGACTAAGCACACGTGCCGCTTATCTTATGCTGAATGCATCGTAAATACCGAAGGTATAAATAGGCACAAGAATAATCAGTCAGTCAAGAATAATTAGTCATTCAAGAATAATCTGTCTCTTAATTGTATCATTGCTGTATCATCTCATTGTTCCTAAATAAAACTGTTTTTAAAAACGGTGTCTTCAACCCAAAATACATAATTGGCGACGAGGTCTGGGATTGTGCCGGTCTTCTTGAAAGTGATCCAGAACCAATTGGCGACTTCAGAAGGCTGCAGTTTCAACTGCTAAGGTGCAACCGAACGTGAGGAAGAAGACGACGGAGAGTCCGATCGACAGGTTAGGAACTGCGACGACATCCACCAGAGAACAAGGGTGAGTGAGCAATTATCCTGACAATTTTCCTGACATTATTCTTCCCAGTTTTTAATTGACCTGGCCCAAAGTCAATCACTCTTTTCCCCAAGTTTTGTGTGTAAAACTTGTACAGTTTTTTGAAGTTTTTCTGATTAAAAAAAGGAATAATTTATAGTAATCCATATTTTTTATAAATTCGTCAAAATAGGTGACGAAAACTTAGAAGTTATAAACGCATTAAACGATTTGATAAACTCTATTACTGATTTAAGTATAAACGACTCAAAAATGGTAGATTTAACGATTCCGAAGGAATTTGGCAATCTCCTTCCTAAATACGATGGAGATAAAACGAAATTACATTCATTCTTAGATGCGTGCGATCATTATATTACTCAATTTCAAAATGCAGAACAAATCGTAAAAACTTACTGCCTCAATTTAATCAAGAGTAAATTTATTGGAATTGCTGAAGCAGAATTCCACACATCGAATGTCCCCAATACGTGGATAGGTATCAGAGGTTTTCTTGTCAATAAATTTGGAGATCATGCGAATCTCGATGTTTTGAAGAATCAACTTCAATTTTTAAGAAAACATCCAAAAGAAGATATTTTGTTATTCATAGAAGAAATCAAAAGTTTGAAAATAAGAATCCATTATGAAATAGATTCCGACGCATTAATGAATCCTCAAATGAAAACTCTGCATAAAGAATTAACGAATGACTTAGCCAAAAATGTTTTAATAAGTAATAGTCCTTTTGAGTTACAGACAACTCTCATAACTACGCTGAACTTGACGTTCGATCAAGCAACTCAAATTGTAGAAAATTATATATCACAAAAATCGCAGTTAGATATGATGCGTACGTGGAAACATCCCTCTACGTTCAATTTTCATAATAAATCCAGAAATAATGACTCATATAGAAATTTTAATACTCCTCAAAATCAAACTAATAATAATAATTTCAGAAATACAAATTTTTCTAATGGTATAAGACAAAACTATAATAATGGTAACCATCGTGAACAATTTCCGTCAATATAAACAGCTAAATGTTAACCCTCATTATCCTACGGCGAAACAAGTTTTCGGTCCAACAAATAAATCAAATATAACAAATGTTTTTAAACCCAATCCCAATCAGAGAATTAATACCCCTCCAGAAAAAATGTCTGTCCAAACTAGAAATTATCCTAAAAAAAGAAATGAGTATTCGACTCAATTTAATCCAAATCCCCAAAGAAATTTTTATAATTTTCGAAATATGAATTATCATAATAATCCGAACAATGACTTCATTGTTGAGAAACTAACAAATGTTAATTCAAATGAACCGAGTCGAAATTTTTCAAAAGCAGGCCCTAAAATTGACCTAAATCAAACCTTTGATAATAAAAATCAATTACCCTTTATTGAATTTAAATATCCCAGATGTAAACTTCTAATCGATAGTGGCTGTTCAGTTTGTTTAATCGATCCTAAATTCGCATATAATAATTTTCCAGATAATATCTTTCGAGAAAAGACTTCTTTAACAGCTTGTATGAGAACGGAAAACTCAAATGAAAAAGTATTATTGCCAGTTTTTGACGAATTTCGCATTAATGATATGCATCCTCTTATTCTTTATAAATTCCATAAAAATTATGATGGCCTTATAGGAGCCGATTTCTTAAATAAATATGGACTTAGCTTAGATTTCAAAAATCAACTTCTATATAATGAATATTGCAGAATACCTTTTCAATATCAGAAAGTATGTCAAAATCCAATTGACATTCCAGTAGACCTATCCCATTTAGATTCTAATATCAGAAATCAATTAATGAAAATTTTTCAAACAAATATCGATGCCTTACAATTACCTGGTCAACCCTTGAATTTTTCTAATCGAATAAAACACAAGATTCGAACAGTTGATGAAACACCTGTTCATTGCAAAATTTATAGATATCCAGAAATTCATAGAGAAGAAGTAAAAACTCAAATTGAAGATATGTTATCGAAAAAAATAATTAGACCTAGTATTTCCCCATGGTCCTTTCCTGTAGTTATTGTTCCTAAAAAACAGGATTTATCAGGAAAAATAAAATGGCGTATTGCTATTGATTATAGAAAATTAAATGAAAAAACTGTTGATGATAAACATCCCTTGCCTCAAATTGAAAGTATTCTAGACAAGTTAGGAAACAAAAAATATTTTACGACCCTCAATCTAGCATCGGGTTTTCACCAAATTGAATTAGATGAAGAATCTATAGAAAAAAACGGCTTTCACAGTTGAAAACGGACACTATGAATTTTTACGAATGCCTTTCGGATTGAAAAATGCACCTGCGACTTTTCAAAGATTAATGAATAATGTTTTAAAAGATTTTATTGGAAAAAATTGTTATATTTATATGGACGACGTGATAATTTTTTCAGACAGTATTGAAAAACATTTAGCTGATATACACAATATCTTAGAGGCTTTCAGAAAAGATAATTTGAAGATACAACTAGACAAATGTCATTTTTTCAAAACAGAAATTGAATTCCTTGGTCATATCATTACTCCAAATAAATAAAACCTAATCCGAACAAACTAGAAGCTGTAAGTAATTTTCCAATTCCAAAAACTCAGGAAGAAATAAAATCCTTCCTTGGTCTAGTTGGATACTATAGAAAGTTCATTCCAAATTTTGCTAAAATTACGAAACCTTTAACCCTATGTTTGAAAAAAAATGCTAAGATTAATATTGATGATCCTAAATACGTTGAAGCATTTGAAATTTGTAAACGAAGCTTATTGAATTTTCCCATATTGGGATATCCGAATTTCGACGAGAAATTCAACTTAACTACAGACGCCTCCGGATTCGCGATAGGATCCATTTTATCTCAAGGTAAAGATGATTTACCCATCTGCTACGCCAGCAGAACTTTAAACTCGAGCGAAATACGATATAGCACAATCGAAAAAGAATTATTAGCGATCGTTTGGTCATGCCAGCATTTCCGGCCTTATTTGTACGGGAGAAAATTCACAATTTATACGGATCATAAGCCTTTAGTTTGGCTATTTTCACTTAAAGAACCGAATTCGCGTCTGATGTGTTGGCGTATTAAATTGGAAGAATTTGATTACGAAATAAAATATAAAAAACGATCGTCGAATAATGCGGACGCATTAAGTAGAATAATTTTGGACAATGATAGGAAATTTGAAGATTTTTTGAAGCAACATGAATCTGGAAATTTGGAAGATACTAATAATATTGAAATATTAAGAGATGACTTATTCAACGCACCCGAATATTTTGCATTAGCGCATTGGGTAACAGAAGATTTTTACACGAATAAAGGCATAGCTCGAGATTTTAAAATGAAATTTGGAAATATAAACGAATTGAAATCACAGAATAAAAAAGTTTGAGAAGTAGCATTATTGAGAGAAAATAACCGAAATATTTATTATCTTATTACTAAAAAACTCTATTATGATAAACCAACTTATGAAAATGTTTTTAATTCTCTTTTATACTTGAAAAAATTAATGAAGTTAAATAATGAAACTCATTTAGCTATACCACGAATTGCGTGTGGTCTAGATAAATTGAAATGGAATAAAATATACGATATGATTCGATACATTTTTGATGATTTAAATATGAAAATAGTTATATATCACCCCGATGATGAAATCGGAAATAACAATTCGATAAATAATTCAAATGGTCTAAGTAATAATTATGAGGATGATAATGTTGAATATAATAATATTAACTTACTAGACGTAAGAAATGATATTCATGACGATATTGATTATGAATCGAGTTTATTTGAAAATGATGAGATAAATCCTATTGAAGATGATCTTATATCAATTATAAATAATGTAACAAATGAAGAACTAGATGAATGCCTGGAATTATTAGATCCAAGTGATAATGGAAATTATGATAATATTGATGATATTGTTGATGATAAAGGTAATGAATATTCAAACAAGAAATCAGGAAATATAATTATTCACAGTGATGTTACAGTACATAGTAATATAGAAAATCCTATTTTAGAGATCCCTTATACGGAGAGAAGTCTTAATTCTTCCCAATCACAAATTATTTTTAAACAAGGATCCACTTATAACGTGGCAAAAATCAAATTATTTAATGATAAATTGAGATTCCGAGTAGTAATAAATTCTGTGGAAAAAGATTTATACAATTTCTTACATGAGTATGTTCGACCCAAGCATCCCTATACTATTTATTTTATGTCCCCAGAATTAGAACAACCCCTTATTCGAATTTTGCAAAACAAATTTGATTATAAGACTCTTGACTTGAAAATTTCTCGAATTCTTTTAGAAGAAGTTGAAGATAAAGACGAACAACTTCTTAGAATCCAACAGAATCATGAAACTAAAACGGTTCATCGTAGCTTACGAGAAAATTTAATTAGCCTCAAAAAGAAATATTATTGGCCTAACATGAACAAAGATGTTCAAAGTTATATTAATGCATGTGAAATTTGTCAGAAAAGTAAATATGAAAGAACACGTATTGAATTACAATTCAAGCCTTATCCCATTGGTTCGAAACCATTTACCCACATCTATTGTGATACAATTCGTTTTAATCAAAATTATTGTCTTAGTATTGTAGACTCATTTTCGAGACTAGGACAATGTTACCCACTCTTACAGAAAACAGGTACAGAGATTATCGACAAATTATTAATTTATTTCAGTCATTACGGTGTCCCAATCAAAATATTATGCGACAATGGATTAGAATTTAAAAACAGTGTAGTACAAGATTTCTGTAAAACTCATAAAATAGAAATTCACTATATAACTAATTATAATCCGAATTCAAATGCATTAGTAGAACGTTTTCATTCGACATTAATCGAGCAATTAAGAACTATTGGAACAACTAACACATTTCAAAATAGAATTTCCCAGGCCCTATTGAGCTATAATAACTCAAATCACTCGAGTCTAGATATAACTCCAATGCAAATAATCAAAGCAGATTTAAACTATTCTCTTCCAATTGAAATAAGTCATAATGAAAAAGTAGAAAATTATATTCAAAATTATCGGGAAAACTTGAATGAAATATCAAAACACTTAGAGTCAAAGAATCTGAAAAATGTAAACCATTTAGAAAAAATTAATGAAAAACGTAAAGCCGAGAAAGATCATCCCTTAAATAAAAATCCTACTTATATTAAAACCCCCATTACTAGGAAACTCGACCCTGTGTATAAAAAGATAGATGCCCGCGAAATAGATTCTCACAGAATAAAGGATTGCAGAATAAACACATTTATCATAAGAAAATCGTGAAACAGAGAAAGAAATAATATAATTTTTGTTTCAGCCTGAAAAATGGACCTTTCGGAAATTCTTAATTTTATGTTCGATGATAATCTACAATTATTCTATGGAAATAATACCTGTAGAAAATAACGTACTACCAATATTACTCGGAAAAGCATATGTGAACAATAAGAATTTGCAATTTATTCACCACATAGATTTAAACATAATAGCAGATTTAATATTGAAATATCAGAAAGAAGTTAATAAATTTTCTAATTTTCAATTGGGATTCGCCCAAACGGCCAACTATAAATATTTGAAACATTCAAATGATATAAATTTTAATACTTTGGAGGAATTATTGAATGAAAAAATTAGGATCAAAAGAGGATTGATTAATATAGGAGGAAAAATTTCTAAGATTCTATTTGGAACACTGGATTCGGGTGATGAAGAATTGTATAAGAATTACTTCGATAGTATTTCCAAAAATGAGGATGTTCTGATGAGAAACCAAAAGAAAATTGTAAATATCGTTTATGAACTCAAAAATAAATACATTGATAAATTTAATAAAATGTGGGAAAACTTTAAATTACTTCAAAATTTACCTTTACTACAAGAAGTACAGCAAATGCATTTATTTACTTTTCAACTCAGAGAGATCAAAAATACCCTTGATGAAATTCAAATAGCAGTAAGCTTCGCAAGGTTACATCTATTACATGAGTCGATTTTACCTTATTCCAAATTTTCAGAATTAATAAAAAATAATACTATTATACCTTTACACCATTAGAAAGACTATTATCAATTATGTCATACCAAAGTTGTATTCAAAAATCGAATATTACTATTTCTTATATCGATTCCTTTAGTGAATCTGAAAAGCTTCAATCTGTACAAGTTACATTATTCACCACAAAATAATTTAACCATTCCTTATTCCGATCCCTACTGGCTCACTCAAGAAGAAATCCTTAAATGGTCAACACAACGATGTTATCCTGTAGAAGAAGACTTCCTCTGTGATCAAGATTCTCTGACAGAAGCACCAAATTGCATCAAAAATCTTTTGAAAAATCAAAAAGAAAACTGTCCCAAATCAAGAAGCATCGATCCTCCTGATATTAAATTGTTAGAAGATGGAAATGTATTGTCAATTCATAATTCGAAATTAATGGAAATATGCCAACATCAAATCAAACATCATTTCACTCCTCCAATTGCGATTATCAAAACCAAATGTACGTTGAGCAACGACAAGAAAGAGATTACCCCGACTACTCCAACGGAAGAAGAAAAATTTATTATTTTACCAAAAATGGAGCCGTTATCCCACAATGAATCCCTAGAAGAAACCAACAAGAAGGAAGACACCCCAGATATAGAATTGGAAGAAATCCACCACTGGAGTCCACAACCTTCAAGATTTTTATTTTATTTGATCATTGCATTATTAATTTTTATTACTTGTTTATTATTATTTTAGAAAAGGGTTCTCCAAAGCTACACCTACAAAAAGTGATACCTTTGACTTAGGCAGGGAGGAATTACATAATACACCCCCTGTATTCTGAAATACTCGATACATTGTAACTTCATTTGTTATTGAATATGTCCATATTAACTTTAGCTGACTAAGCACACGTGCCGCTTATCTTATGCTGAATGCATCGTAAATACCGAAGGTATAAATAGGCACAAGAATAATCAGTCAGTCAAGAATAATTAGTCATTCAAGAATAATCTGTCTCTTAATTGTATCATTGCTGTATCATCTCATTGTTCCTAAATAAAACTGTTTTTAAAAACGGTGTCTTCAACCCAAAATACATAATTATATATTTATATATATATAGGTTTTCCTATAAATACATGGAATATAAAAAATATTTAGTTTTTGTAAGTACGGATCCTAAATCATTCCGTGTTTTGAAAACGGTTCTCATATTGAATTTAGAACCATTTCTTTGTCCATGACAAACAAGAGGAATCAAATCCAATGAAATTGTTTATTCTTGGCGGTTTCTTGGTGGTACCTGATTATCATCATACTCTCTGAATTTGAAATGGTTTTTCAAATGAAATTGGTTGGATATTGATCATGCTCAAGAATATTCTCAATGGAATTAATCTCATTATTTCTTATTTCATTAGTAAATGAAAATAAATGAGCCCCACCGTTAAGTGTTTTTATAGTATGTACCTGTTTACTAAGGTGACCATTTTTTTCTAACCTGAAACCAGTACAATTTTAAATTTGAGCCTAAATTGTACGAATTTACCGAAAAATTTACATAGCGTTCCAATATCGTTATAAAACGGTTTTAGTATATTTATTCAAACACAAGACATTTGAAAAATAAAATGCGATTTCACGATATAACAATAGAACATAATGTAAATAAGTAATAATAATAATAAACACCAAAGAATAATAAAATTAAAAAACATAATGATGATAAAATGTTCAAACATAATTGTAACTGAAAAAATAAAAAATGATTCAGTTGGGTTTTTTATATTTTTCTGAGGAATGAATTGCTTTTAACAAATTCTCGTTTTTTTGAATATTTTTATAGAATTCTGAACAGGTTGCATCAAAATTATTTTTGACAATCAACAAGGATTTTAAAGTTTCTACTTTCAATTGAGTTTTCTCGAAGGTCCAGATGTTGTTCAATAAAGAAAAAACCTGTTCCTTAGGTGCATAATTTCCTGGCATACAGAGGCAAGACTCTACCAATTAGCTAATGTTATTGAAGGATACATCATTTTCTTTGAAGTTTTTATAAATTTCAATCCACCGATCTGATACCGAAACACTATTTTTTCTCCAATGCCCAAGTTTCTCGTTTGTGGTGTAGCGCTGTATGTAACAGATCTCATCAAAAAGCAGAAAAAGCTCATCCCATGTTGAATAACATGGTCAATGCACACTTGAACCATTTGATGAGTAGGTTTGATGTTTAATGTGATCCAATTGAACATTTCAATTCCTTCAAAATGGCTTTTGTTTTGAAAAAATTTGGCTGAACTAAGCCGTCTTCTACCAACTTTTGAAAATTTTGTCGGACTTGTAGTGGCAGAAACACATTTTCTTTCCTGTCGGCAATTTTCGTACTTATAAATAATTTCTGTTTCCAACATTGAAATATCCTGTCGGTCTAACTTCAAAACCGTGTTACGAAACACTGTCGAAACATTATGAAGAAAAAGAAGCCAAGCTTCAGTTTCTGGATTTATATCTCATCAAAAACCAGTACATTTCGCGTACTGGTTTTGTTTGATGACTTACCAGGACTAATGCCCGAAACCCAGTACTGTACTGGTAAAATCAGTACGAATGGTCACCTTACTGTTTACAATCATTTGACTGATTATAATATGAATTTAGATATCGATTGTTGTGTATCTTCTTTTTGAACACACTTGATTCTTCTTTGCCATGTTGTCAAATCACGAAAACATCATCCACATAACGTCATCATGTTTTTAGGCATTGCATCACAGTCCCACAGGAAATTCGGTATTAAGATTTCCTTCAATTTCATTCATATGATAAACGAGTGTGTTCAGAAAAAAAGACACATTAATCGAAATCAAATGAGCGTTACAACAGCTTTTATGAAAACACTTTATGATAGGGATCATTTAATTAATCTAGCAACTTAATAAAGAAATAATGAAATTAATTTCATAAAAGATATTCTTGGGAATGATCCATATCCAACAAATTTCATACGAATTTCTCAACGCGCAAAGGATTTTACTACGTAAATAGAGTAAGGGCTTCGAGCGTAAACTCGCTACACACGCTACAGATCCCATTTCATGCGGATCGAGCGGCGAAGCTTGTAGCCGCTCATATACGCTCGCTCGAAATCCCCTTCCCCTGGCCCGGCGCCTCAAGCAGCAACGCAGCAAAAGACGAAGTTCGGGAGGTATTATACTGCTTACGATGCTTAGCCTGAGATAATCGATATTTGGAACTGATCATTTCATTTCTTGATGTTGATGAATGTGTTTTCGATGAATATCTGAAAAAAACGAAGAAATATGCCCTACTCAGTCAATAAATTGAATAAAATGAAAAACAAAATTGAAATTAGCGTATTGATTGATGTTTTATTCAATTTATTGTCCAGCAAGAACCACAAGGATGTGTAGGGCCATCTCTCGCCAAAAAAATGTGAACTCAAATATAACTAACAAAATAAAATTAACTCAGATAAAATTCTCTGTATAGGTACTGTTGATGCATCAAGTGATTGTGCATGCAAGGTAAGGTGAAATCTTTCCCAGACCCGAATCAATCGTGTTTCGGAAACTAAATCATTTCAGTTCATTTTCAGTTTCAGAGTTTACCTTTTTTCATTTTCATTATCAAGTTTCATCTTCAAACCTACTTTCAGTTAAATTTTCATACAGTCCAAACTCATATTTCAACAATAAATTGAAATTATTGTATTAACTTTCTCATTTCTAATGGAACAACTTTTTCGGATATATCTTTGAATGCCACATTCACTTTATATTTCATGTCTTATGGCCATCTAGAGCCGTCTTCGAGTTATCCACTGTTTTTTGAAAAAATTTATAAATTTAGGCTTGTAGCAGACTGAGGATTCAATGCAGACCCAATGCATTTTTTCAGATCTGTTTTGAAATGGGTTACTACCAGAAGTGGAGTCGTTTGAAGGTGCCCTTTATCTAAAATGTACCAATTTCGAGATATTCAGTAAAAACTGTAAGCTAACGAGCATAATATTGTATTGAAGATTATCAGTGGTTTCATAAGAATCTCTCTGAGTATTTTCAAAAATATATATAGGGATATAGATAGGAAACTCTTGAAGAAGTCTAATTATTTTTTCTTAACAATTGATATTTGAGTGAAAAAAATTCTGTTTTCATTGGAAAAAATCTAATTTTTGGCTATTTTCGAATAGCAACTTTGAGGCTCTCATTTTACCTTTCAGTATATCAAAACTTTATATTGTTGAATATCCTTTCGGTGACCCATTTCAAAAATCGGATCAGAGATGATGCATTTCGCTTTCATTAGATTTTCAGTGCTCTACAAGCCTCCATTTATATTTTTTTTCAAAAAACAGTTCTCTGAAATAGAAACTGAAACCATCTAAGAAATTTTCTTCATGGGTGAAAAAAAATCATTAATTTATTTATACATAAAAAAAGGGCCGAGGAAAAATTGAGCATGTAATTATTGAAAATTAACACATATTCCAGACGAGTGAAAAACACAAAAAATAACTATTAATTGGTCCCAAACGATCCAATCATTCTGTTTCTGAACAGAAAACTATGAAAACAACGTAAATGAAACATCCTCTGTATCTATGAAACTTTTGCAAAATGGACCGATGCCCATTGCCCCTCGCCCCTTCACCGGTGCAACTTTTTTTTCCATGTGAAGAAGATCGTAGTTGCACTACTTGGACTTTTTTTCCATATTCACATGCCTGCAATCATAAGAACTGGACCTCAAAACCGTACAATAGTCTAAATTATTGGTGATCCACTTCACCCCTCACTTTGGAAACATGTTGAATATATATTTTTTCTTAAAAAACCTGTTGAGTTACAAAAAATAGGGAATTAATTTTCAAATAGTTTATACATGACATGAAAAAATTCAAGTGGGAATAACTGCCGTAGTGATCGCCACAGATATCATTGAATTTGAATGATTGAAAGATTGGCCATTGAGAGAGTATATACATATATTTTTTGTTGAGAAAATTTACCTTGCATAAGTGAACTCAAAGCACGAGTTATCAGTCTGAGGTGTTAAGAGCAGGTGCTGAGCTTTTTTCGCGGTGATTCAGGATCTTGTCTTTTACTTGCGCGATAAAATAGGCAGAAAAACACAGTTGATCCAGATCACCCCGCTATATGCACTTCACCTAGTTTGACGGTATCCAAAAAAGTCATAATATATAGGATGTATATATACAAATAGGAAAGTTGATAGCATTTCCGCTGAAGGCAGAAGTCTTTGATATTTGAAAATATAATCATGAATGTCAACGTGGTTTTTATCTTCACACAAAATTTGGAAGTGATCGAAATATTATTTCTCTCTATAAACTTCTGATGGACTCTCCCTGTGGGACACCCTGTATATTTCAATATGGTTGATTTTCAACGTCTTCAGGAATTTCAGTTGTCCTTCACCAAGCCACTAGAAACATGAGGAATAAATATGTTGTCTTCCGAAACACAGAAGAACTTGTAGTGCAAGGGAGAAGAGACGATCAATCGTCTTGCTTGCCTTCGCCGGGCTTTAGTAAACAAATTTCAGGTAATAAAATTTTTGAATGCTTGTCAAACTATTATTTTCATGTAACAAATGAGAAGCGATTGAATGACGTCAAACTCATCAAAAACCGATTCGATCTTTTTAATCGAAACTCTAATTCAATCATGTCTACTTCGGATTCGGAAGTTCTTTGATTTCTTGAATCTACGTTCAAAACTGGTATAACTTGATTAGAAGACCGATATGAGGAATGTTTCAGTGTTGATGGAGATTATGTTGAAAAATGAAGCAAAATTTTTTTTTAACATTGTTTCTCTTGGAAAGTTTTCACCCCACCCTTGAATGATAAAAGTATTTTCGTTATTCAACCCACCGTTTCCGATGCAATTTGAAAAACCCTGAAATTTCGACCATTGACTCCGAAAAACCTTTTTTGTACAACTGCCATTAAAAGTGACACTTTTAATGACAGCAAACAATGTTAAAACTGATTGTTTACGTGGAAGCGTGTTAAAAATATTTTTAACATTAGTGTTAAAAATATTTTTAGCACTCCATTTTCTTATGATGAAATCAGAAATTCAGCAATTGCAAATTTTTAATATCAATATTTAACAACCATTACTTATGAACATTAATATTAATTGTAAAACTGGAACAGTTACTGACATTAATTGTCTGTGACGTTAGGGAGCTTCGCAACACATTATTAGAATCCTCAGCACCATCAGTACTTGTAGAAACCGGAAGTACAATATTGGATGATGATGATCCAAAATCCATTGAGGTTGGGAGAATTTTTTCTAGCAATGATATTTCTATATGCAATGGAGTGATCAACATAGCCCTCGGCTACCGACGTAGACTTCCATCCACCACGTTTTTTTATATCCGTAATATTTGCTCCTGATTATGCTAGCTGAAGCTGAGGATCTTCGAAAACAGTGTTCTGTATATTTGTGATGTACCCAGCTAGGGTTGGTTCGGTCAATCGTCATACAGCAGAGGAATGGTAAATTATACACTGGAGTCTCATCAAGGGTGTTTATTTCTTAGACCATGTTACACAGATACACAATGAATGAATCATTCAATCAATGACTTCAGTTCAACTCTGCTTGTTGTTTTGATAGAATGATATTATATATATTTACATTGTTTACTGCTTTGAAACAATAGCAGGTATTTGATAAATATACTGACCATGGATATAAACAATGTGTATAGATCTTCATCACGTTTTTAGGATGATGTAAGATTACTCGGACCGTTGAGACCTTGGTGTCTCAAGTATGATAAATATACAGGATGTTCCTATTGATACATAGTACATATTGCTTTAGTTCTGTCGAAATTTTTTGTTATTTCAATTGTCTAATATGACCAGGCTAATGAACGTCAGAATTTTTATTAGATTTGAAGGGGATTGGTTAAATAATTTCAAGTTGACTCAGAATACTGGAAATGAAAACTATTACTACTAGTACGTCTTTTTATTGGAAATCTTCGAATTAAGAATAAGTGCCAATCTTTGATAAGATACATCTTATATCAAAGCAATTATTGAAGATTTAAAAATCGATAAATAAATTCATTTGTTTCAGTCCTTTCGAAGCTATACGGAAATGATGTTTCAATATGGAAACTTTTGGCCCCATGAATACACCCAGACTCACACGGAAGTTAATTATAGAGAACCATATACACAAGGAATACCTATTAAATATGTCTCCGACAAGGGTACTTTGAAGATATTCAGTAAGTATAAGAATTAATTCTGTAAGATGGAGTGTGAAGTGAATAGTTCGGTATCTGACAGTGAGTAATCTGGGTGGAGGACATAACATTGTTATGAACGATTATCGCTCTTGGTCAGTGCAGCAAACGATACACATACATAAAGCGTTTTCGGAAGATTACCCCGGGCTCACCCGATCCCTAACCCGAACATCCAACGTATGTTCGGAAAGTACGGGGCAGTTAATGTTAACTCGATCACTGACTCGGGGTGATACACCATAACCCTACACAAAAGCAGGGTCGTTGCGCACTGCGGTTTAGTTTTGAATTTTTAAACGCTGGAATAAGCTTTCTATTCTATTCTAAATAATTGGGTCGCCTCAAGAACGTACCGGGTCTCGAAACGTCTATTAGACAAATATATATATATATATATATATATATATATATACAGGGTGTACCAAGTTCGACGGCCTATTAGGCGTTTCTGGAGAACTAGACTTATTTGAAATATGAAAATTGGGATTATGATATTGTTTGACATTATCTACCGAGTTAAAATATTCTTAGAGCCTGACCACTTTCAGTTATACAGGGAGCGAAAAAAAAATTTTCAAAATTTTTTTTTTCTGTTTTCGAATTTGACAGAGTATGCCATTCTGATTACATTCGCACTCAAATCGTTGCATTCGTCGAAAAACTTTCCAAAATATCGAGAAAAACCTAAAGAAGAAGAGAGAAATTAGTATTCGGTATTATGCTTGTTATTCCTAATCTAGATACCTTGAGCACAAACCGTTTTCACATTTTTGAAGTCAAAGACTGTGGAAATATTGTACATTTTTAGAATTTTGAAAAACTCGTCACAGGGTGTTCCAAATGTTCGGTCGAAAATTGGGATCAAGATTGGCCCATAACTTTCGTTTTTCAAATTAGAACCCTATTTTTTCATGATTGCGTTGCATTGTACGAAAAAAAATGATGATAATGTTCTAACATGTTAATGCTCCTAAAATTGATAATTCTTGAGTTATTCAGGATTTTCTGATTTTATGTCGTACGTAGCATCAAATTCATTAAATCTGTTTCATATCATCAATGACCTTGGTCATAGAAGATAAATTTTTCTTCGTACAATCCAACGCGATCATAAAAAAAAAGGTTCTAATTTGAAAAACGAAAGTTATGGGCCAATCTTGATCCCAATTTTTGACCCAACATTTGGAACACCCTGTGATGAGTTTTTCAAAATTCTGAAAATGTACAATATTTCCACAGTCTTCTACTTTGAAAATGTGAAAACGGTTTGTGCTTAAGGTATCTAGATTAGGAATAACAAACATAATACCGAATACTCTTTTCTCTCTTTTTCTTCAGGTTTTTCTCGATATTTTGGAAAGTATTTCGACGAATGCAACGATTTTAGTACGACTGTGTTCAGAATTGTATACTTCATCAAATTCGAATACAAAAAAACAGAAAAAAAATTTTTTGAAAATTTTTTTTTCGCTCCCTGTATAACTGAAAGTGGTCAGGCTCCAAGAATATTTTAGCTTGGTAGATAATGTCAAACAATATCATAATCCCAATTTTCAGATTTCAAATAAGTGTAGTTATCCAGAAATGAATAGTAGGCCGTCGAACTTGGTACACCCTATATATATATATATATATATATATATATATTCAAAATTTTTTAACGGGATAGGTAAAAATTAAAGGGCTAGTTATTTGTGTCCTACATTTATTCTCTGTCAACGTTTCGGACCATTACTGATCCTTCTTCAGGACTCTGAAATTCATGATAAGATACAAATAGAAAAAATCAGAATATGAAATCATGGAGCTTACCGAATGGGTGAGGTTAAAGAATAAACTGCGATATCCAAATCAATGAAGAATGTAAGAAAGTATTATGGGTAATTATAACAAGAAAATTCAAATGTTTGAAAACACAACTTGACATGTACAAAATCAAAAACTTCTACAATTTTCGAATCAACAAAACTTCAGAATCTGACATACCAATCAAAAAAACTATGAACAGTGACATCGATAAATCTTCTTTTTTATCGGATTACTCTATTATGTTCAAATGAAATGAGATAACTGTAGATATTGCTAATATTTTCTATATCTCTTCTGGAGTTCATTGTTTTTTTAGTTTTTTTTATATGAAACATTTCAAGGAATGATCTCTTCTTCAAGTTCTTTTCAAATTCAAGTATTTCTGTCGATTCCCAATCCATAACATGGTCCGTCCTGCGGCAATGCTCTGCTAACGCACAAACTTTCTTAGGGTTTTTGATGTCGCTCTTATGTTGTATAATCCTTCTTTTTAGTTGTTGTGAAGTCTGGCCGATGTATTTGAGATCACATGAGGCACATGGGATGTTGTATACAACTTCAGTCATACTTGTTTTCTTCATCTTGTCCTTCACCCTTGAGAATAGTCTTCCAATGTTGAATTGGTTTCTTATCGCAACTTTCATCTTGGTGTCTCTTAATACGTTTACAATTTTATTCGTTAAACTAGGTATCAGAGGATGGTAATACTGTAGCTGCTAGATCTGATATTATAAACGGCGGATTACAAGAAGAAATAGAACCGGTTATTTACGCATCTCTTCCTCTGATACCTAGTTTAACGAATAAAATTGTAAACGTATTAAGAGACACCAAGATGAAAGTTGCGATAAGAAACCAATTCAACATTGGAAGACTATTCTCAAGGGTGAAGGACAAGATGAAGAAAACAAGTATGACTGAAGTTGTATACAACATCCCATGTGCCTCATGTGATCTCAAATACATCGGCCAGACTTCACAACAACTAGAAAGAAGGATTATACAACATAAGAGCGACATCAAAAACCCTAAGAAAGTTTGTGCGTTAGCAGAGCATTGCCGCAGGACGGACCATGTTATGGATTGGGAATCGACAGAAATACTTGAATTTGAAAAGAACTTGAAGAAGAGATCATTCCTTGAAATGTTTCATATAAAAAAAACTAAAAAAACAATGAACTCGAGAAGAGATATAGAACATATTAGCAATATCTACAGTTATCTCATTTCATTTGAACATAATAGAGTAATCCGATAAAAAAAAGATTTATCGATGTCACTGTTCATAGTTTTTTTGATTTGTATTTCCACCTATCCCGTTAAAAAAATTTTGAATATCAATTTTTAAGTGGAGTTATCTCTTTTGTGGATATATATATATATATTATATATATATATATATATATATATATATATATATATATATATATATATATATATACAGGGTGTTTCCTCAACATGCGGCAAGAATTCAGGGGGCTGTTCCTTGGACTATTCTAAGAATATTTTGTCCTTTGATGATTTTTGAAAAACCTCTTTGTTTCGAAGATACAGGGAAAACAAAATTTTAGATAATAACATTTTATTATGAAAAATTACATGAAAATTTAACTTAACCTACATACAAGCATCCAATCTTCTCCTCATTCACTGCCGAACCCTTTCAAAAACACCAGGATCATTTCTTATTAAGTTACACCCAGCAATGATCCGATTTCGCAAGTCTTCCACATTTTCTACTGGAGTGGTATAAACTAATGATTTCAGATGGCCCCATAGGAAATAATCTAAGGGGTTTAAGTCCGGGGAACGAGCAGGCCATAAATGAGGTCCACCTCTTCCAATCCAGCGATCTCTTTCATGTAATTTTTCATAATAAAATGTTATTATCTAAAATTTTGTTTGCCCTGTATCTTCGAAACAAAGAGGTTTTTCAAAAATCATCAAAGGACAAAATATTCTTAGAATAGTCCAAGGAACAGCCCCCTGAATTTTTGCCGCATGTTAAGGAAACACCCTGTATATCCAACGAACAAACTGGCATCTTTTCCGAAACGGTATAGGCCTGCATCCTCGTGTATATTGGTGTATATTCAAGAAAGTTTGCACCGTACATTCCGACTTCCAGTTATATCTAGCAGATGGACTGACATCCGTATATTTTGATACAAGTAGGAAACAGTTCGGCCTCTATATATTCCATTTTCAGGTAATCTGCCTTCTAGCAATGTTGCCAATACGATGTTATTCTCATGTGCGTGATCGGAACTCATTCAAGATATTTATTCATTTGATTTATCGAAATGCTGAAAGTAATTGTCACACTTGACTGAATAGTTTTTTATTTCGTTATCAATTGCGTAATTGGTAATTGTTTATCCATGCGATAATCATGTTTTTCAGATTCAAAAGATAAATTATTTGTTTTGATTTGGATTTCGCCCACATTAATTCAGAATATACAAAAAATTTCAAACGCCTGAATTTTGGATACTATTTGATTCAGAAATGGAGAAGTATAGATTCAATTTGACAGACTTCTGGGTTTGACAACTATATATGAAATGCGATTTTTCCGTGTTTTGATTTAACTATTCTGGATGTGTTTTTTTATATCACGTATTCTAAAAAAATTCCTCAAACCTTTCGTGGCATATCGAAGATGATCCTCAGAATAACATATTAATTAATAATAATAATAAAGGCCTTTATTTATGCATGTGATATTGCAAATGGAAAAAATACATACTTATTTTGAACAACAAAAAGGCAGGATCCAGTGCACATTTCGTGCAAATGTTCAATCCTACCTTATCCATTGGAGACATCAAAACGATGATTATGTAAGATAAATATTCCGAGATTCAGCCAATCACCATTCTGAATGAATGACGCTGTATATTTCGTTTGAAATTCTTATGTTTTGTCGAAAAAATTGTAATCAAAGTAGGTACAAATAAATGTTTTCGCCATATTGAGATTAATTCTGATGTGAATATCGGAATACCATATTCTCAATATGATTGTTGACAGATCTAAAACTTAGAATATTTCTGTGTACTAAATATATGCATTGATCATAATTCTCGGAGTTCCATTCGAGTTTTCTCCTCCTACTTTAACAACATTTGAGATGAATCAATAGATTTTGAGCAAAATATGAAATAGGTACTCACTTTATATTTTTTTATCGTTGCAATGCGATGAAAAAGTTTCAACGCCGAGAATAGATTAAAATATATAATTCAAAACCTATTTTAATGATCAGGAAGATAAAGAAATATTTTATTCAGAAAAAAACAAATGATTTAAAATAGGTATATTGTATTTGTGCAACAAAAAACAATGACAAAATGTCAACTCAAAATGATAATTTTTAAATAAGAGTTTCTGCTTCGACAAAGAATCTAAGTTAATATATCAACCGGATGATGCGTGTATGTACACGTACACGTCGTTCCCATATCAGTAGTTTTTCGTGTTAAAATTCGAGGCGACGCATTTTCGAGTGATTCGGTCACTCATGAAAACCAGGTTCGTAACAAAACCCTGTACATTTTTAGTACAAACCGCGAACAGTCCTATAATACGACCTATTTCATCATCGAAAGTAGAAAAGATTTTTACGAAATAAACTTTTTCTGCAAACATGTCCAGGAACCATGAGTACCTGAACCAGAAGTTGGATAGAACTCGGAATAAAATGAAAGTTTCCTTAAATGTCTGATAGACCATCACGGTAAATCATCCTGGATGGGATAAATCAATATTTGAAATCATGAAATATATTTATTTCAATACCTATTCAACGGGAGATAATGGTTATTAGCCTGAAATATCATTATCTAAAAAAGCACAGGTGGAAAGTTTCCACCGTTTCAGATAAACAGTGTGACACACATGGTACACCCCCATTTTCTCCTTTGTTTCTGTATCTATCTTTTTAAAATTTGGAACATTGAATATACTCACTATAGGACACTTTTTGACATATCCATAAAAAAAATCCAACTTCAAATTGTTGTTTGTGTTCGATAGCTACCTTGTGATTGAACCGAGAAGATACTTAAACTCCATTATCGTGTTCGTATTGATTATACAGAAAAAAAGTTGATATGGATGGATACCTCACCGATGGTACTTTAGAATGACGTCAGAGTAGCATTATGCTACCATTTGACAAAACGGAGTTTCGAGTGAAAGAAGGTTTTGATTTACTTCTTTGGTACGTATTTCGAATCACGATACTTTTTAAATCGAAATTACTATAGTGTAGCATTATTTTGATTATTTGGAATAATTTTAGGGAGTTCATGGCTCTCTAGATCGAAAAATAAAATAGGCGTTCTGACGAATCAAATATCAACTATGAGGTATCATTAGATCAAGAAAATTATGGAGACTTCAAAAATGTAATAATATACCGGGTTTCCTATTTCAAAATCCAAAGTTCATGTCATTTCCGGAAAAACCGAAAATTGGATTTTTTTCTTGAATATGTCAAAAAGTATATTCAATGTTCGAAATTTCAGAAATATAGCTACAGAAATAAGGGAGAAAATGGGGGTATACCATGAGTCTGTGTCACCCTGTATACTAGAAAAATAATGAAAATTTTTTCCTCATTTTGAATCTAATTTAACCAAACAAAGTTTCCATTCATCTAATTTTCACATAATTCAAGTCGACTGGCCTTTCAATATTTTTCCTATAATAATTCGTGAAGAATATAATCTCACGATTGAAATATTATAATTCATCATTTCAATGAATATATTTCAGGATGAATCTTTCTAATAATTGATCATGATCATTCTTGCACATATGCAGAAGCAGAAATAGTTCAATTTCAGATTTCGCGCAACATATTAAAATCCCGGCAGAATATATTCTCCCGCCAGCTGCAGTGTTATGTTTATCTCTTTACGATGCAAAAAACGTCTTTAAAGCCATAAAATTCGTCCCGTGAACGACATTCCAGTGATGCCGCTTGCTCCGGATGCCACTTCAACCGCTACATGTAAAACCGAGAATATACATATCCGTGAATATAATATACACTAGTGTGACGAGAGCGCCACCACACTCGATCGCGCGGAACCTCTGACAAACAGGACGTTAAGAAATGGTAAAATTTGGCGTCCATCCAATTATCATCGCAACGTATAGAGGATGCCATGCTGAACCGTTCTGTGTGATTTTCAGCTGATGGTAAAGTGGCATCCGTATATCGGATGCCACATTACCGCGGATGCCACTCTTACCGCGATTTTAACATGGGAGGATGCCAGAATGTACCATATATATATATATATATATATATATATATATATATAAATATATATATGACAATATTACAGTTCAATTATGCTTCTTCGGTAAACATTCAGAACTTTTGGTATATGTTGTTTGAAAACTGAAAGAGAATGATTTTTATGTATGTATGTTTCGTGTCCCCAATAATTTGTTGATAATATTGTAGCGGGTTGCTAGGACTAGTGTAGCAGGTAAGTACAAACTAGGAGTTCACCTAACGTTTCGCCAACTTTATTTTGGCTTCATCAGAGGCTGAAAATTTGGAAATTACAATTCTGTAGAAATTTACCATGTACAACATCAAAATATAAGTCATTAAACTATACGATATCAAAATACAAGACAACACAATCACCATCAAAACACAACTTCACAGACACAACGGTATTACTAGGTTCCATTGGGTAACACTTACAGTCTCTTAATTATCACCTTTGTCATAAACTCTCAACATCGGATTCATCTATCGAGTACACGGAGTTGGTTTTGTATGAATTTAAAAAGCACTAAAATTAAAACAAAAATAAGGATTTTAGTTTGCACAAAATTCAGTCAGACCGCCTTCCACCTACTGAAATGTCATTTGATCATGTTAACAGTTATCTGTTGTTCTCTGATCAATACACCGTTGCTTTCACTTCCGTCCGCTAGATGCCGCTCCAGTACATTCACTTTGCACAATTTTTTTTTATTTTTAAACGTTATATGTTGGTATATAAATGTTAACTCATTAAGACTTTATACATTGCGTTCAACTTCACCTGTAAGTGTTACCCAATGGAACCTAGTAATACCGTTGTGTCTGTGAAGTTGTGTTTTGATGGTGATTGTGTTGTCTTGTATTTTGATATCGTATAGTTTAATGACTTATATTTTGATGTTGTACATGGTAAATTTCTACAGAATTGTAATTTCCAAATTTTCAGCCTCTGATGAAGCCAAAATAAAGTTGGCGAAACGTTAGGTGAACTCCTAGTTTGTACTTACCTGCTACATTAGTCCTAGCAACCCGCTACAATATTATCAACAGAGAATGATTTTTTTTTCGAAGTGTCAGATTTGATAGTGATTGACATACTTCGACAATCATTGACATACAAAATGATAGTCATTGACATCCTTCATATCATTCACTTACGCTCTTGTACATGGGGTAGAACGAACGATTAATGAAAATGTTATTCACTATATTCAATAATAAAGATAGAACTATATACACATTCACAGGGGCTGTGTATTTTCATGTTCTTTTTTCCATGTAGAACAAGTAACAATTTTTTTATTTGGGGAAGTTTCCAGAAGGTACATATCGTCGGTACAATGCCAAAGTCAAGAATGTGCTTTTCGCATATGTACACTATATCGCGATTATGGTCATGGTGTCAATGCCAAAATCGCGAAAGAGTTTGCTTATCCCCCTCTCCTACTTCTAGCTTAGTAGAACGAAAAGAAATCTATGTTTATAGCACTGTCTTCAATTTTTGAAACACTTTTTTCCCGGAACATCAAAAAAGCACATTCGTGACTTTGGGCTTGGACCAACGATATGGTATTCTCTTTAACATGATGATACACATCGTTTGCAACTATAATTTTGGTAATCTTGTTGCAGCAGATGAAGCAACATCAGGAAAATACAGAAATGTTCTCTATAAAAGCATATAACTCACGATACAAATTTGCAGCAACCGATTATTCAGTATTTTCTTCCAATTCCACTCCGGAAATTTCATAATTCTTTACACTTGCAGTATCTGGATGCGCTCGGTTTGATAAATCACTGATGAAATAATGTTGACTTCACCAATCGATTCATTTTAAGGTTCCCTTCTTTATCATCAGTCAATTTTTTCAGTCTTTTCTTCCCCTCTGCAGCTGGCTATTTTTCCTTCTTCTCTGTATTTTTCTGTCATTTCTTTCCAGGTGGAAGATATTTTCACGAATAGCAGTTTCCTCGAACTTGTTGTTCTCTCTGGAGTCTCCGGCCATTGTAAGATATTGTGGAGTAGATCATGTTGGTGATCTAGGATATTTCTATTATCATTTTTGTTGGCCGAAGAAACAGGTAAAAAAGATCAAACGACACAATGTGCTCAACTTCGGTAATACAATATATGAAGTTATGAGAATTTATAATATTCTCACTTTTTCGGACGACGAAGAAAACAAAATCAATCACTTCTTCCTCCTAGTGAGGTGCCTTCTCCAGGCTGATTTGAGGCCTACTGGCCTAGTGTTCAACCGTATGCAGGATAAGAAAGTCAAACTTCAAGACATGCTGTCAAAAATGTCGCGAGTAGACAAGGAAGTTGCTCTCGCCATAGGAATGGGAGGAAGTGGGTATTGGGTTTTCCAGATGTGTTGTCTTCAACTCATGAAGGTTTCAACAGGTAAACAGGGTATGTTCAACAGCAACATGTGTGTTCCTTCACCAACAGTACAGAGGCCAGCCAGAAACTAGCGATTTTAATGTTTATTAAACAGGTTATCACTCGAAACACCACTCACCAGTCACAAGCTGTTTGCCCTCAAGGTTCAGGGGTTTTTTGACCTCAGACCCAGAGGAAAAACTCCCAATGAGAAGCCTTGACTGTCTAAGATCACTTCCCGTGCTCAATTCAGAGAAAAATTTTCTGTCTAGCCATTTCCTGAGGAACTCCTGAAAGTTGTACGGTAGATGTGAAGCGTCGACTCCCAACCAATGAAAGCTGATTGTGTCGCTTCTCATCCATACATCTGCCCTCTCATAGCCAGATCTCAGCGTGAGCCGGAAACCAAATAACTTTCAGAAAGTTTCAGGAGCCTAGCTCACATAGAGATTTCCTGCATTCTCCTAGTAAGTAGTATTTGACCTCTGTCATAGCGAGGGATTTTAGTGTTCACTGACTGTTACAACATGAGTTTCTCGGAGTACCATCTACGGATATTTGGATATTCTCCAGCGTGCAGACAAGAACTACATACAGTTCAACCTGTACTACAGAATAGTTCTTCTCTTGCAGGATGGTCAGTTTGAAACAAGGCCCCACAATCCTGACAGCAGTCCCGTGGACTCCACAAAGTCGTCAGTGAACCAAGTAAGGCCTTTAGGAACAAATAGCCGATTTTGACCATAGGCCTCTATCAGGAACACTCTGTGAGGTAGTTTACTAGGGATATTTAGTGATTGACAGCCTCCTAGAAAATAGTTATTGACATGGTGTCAACCAATGTTTATCCGATCCGGAAGAAAGAGAACACAATCAAAAGCTAATCAGTTATATTCCAACTTTTCAGATACGCGATGAACTCGAATATCAAAATGTGATACTTTCAGACAGTAATAGACACCCTATGTCAATCACTGTTCCGACGTAATATAAACAAGACAGTCATTGACATGCGATTTATTCTGAAAGTAAACATCAATGAAGGGTAAGTTTATATCAATTTCCAATCTTTGAAATCTTCAAACACTGAAAAATTTCTTCCATATATCTCAGATACCCCAATCTAAAGAAATTCACGCATATGTGTAGTCACTTTCCTTAACAAAACGTCAACGATTGAACCGATTGACATTACTACACAACCTCGCGACAAATATCTCATTGCGATCTGAGCAGGGGGCCAAATTACTGAACTGAAACATTCATCGAATGAGTGTTGGACCTTCTAGCATACGTGGGTAGAAGAAAAAAGTTGCTGGTAATTACAAATATGTTATTACAACGGATTAAGTGTGTAGAGTGTCAATCACTATCGGGGTGTCAACGACTATACCGCTTACCCTATATATATATATATATATATATATATATATATATATATTTACGGGATAAAGTCACAATATACCAATTACAATATAATAATAGAGTATAACCATAACTAAATACAGACTATTGCCGCCTTCCAGTCACCCTCCTCCACACCTCTCTGTTCAGAACGTCCTCAGTATTTTAATCCCGGGCCTCCATTGCTTCTTCGATTGTATCGTTCCAGGATTTCCTAGGTCTGTCCCGTTTCCTTCTACCAGCCGGAGTCCCCTGAAAAATTAGTTTCGGTAACCTATCCTCTTTAATGCGAAGCACATGTCCAAACCATTTGAGACTTGTTGGACTTGCACATCATTATTGATGAGTACTTCGAAAAGAGCATTGGAGTTTACGACCAGGTACATTGTTTTTTTCAGATTGACTTGCAGTCCCCATTTCTTGTATTCACCATGAACTCTAGATCATAGGAGTCTTGTACTATTACAACCTGGTCATCAGCGAAGCTAAGGAAAAAGAGAGTTCCATTCCCAATAGGTACCCCCATCCCTTCGCATCTTCTTTTCCACTCCTTAAGTGCCACTTCGACATAGGCATTGAAGAGTAGGGGACACAAGCTGCATCCCTGCCTTAAGAGCTTTTTCGTCTCAATAGGGTAGGAGAGTCTACGTCCGATTTTCACAGAAGAATGATTTTCTCTTATAGTTCCTTGATGAGCCTAACTAATCCCTTGTCGACCTTCCATTGTTTCAAGAGCTTGTCAGATTTGGAGTCATACGCTTTCTCCAGATCTATGAAAGCCAGATGAATTTCTTGGTCTACCATGATCTTTTTTTCCATCAATAAATAATTAATTATACTATTGGGCTCAATGTGAAATATGTGATTTCATTTGCCAAAAATCAAATGTTCGACAACACATAATGTGGCAATAAATTCAAGCAAAGCTAGAGACAATCCAATAATTAATTGTAAATAAAATTAAGTTATACTTTCCAGACCCTTCTTGTAAATAAGTATCCTAGTTCAACAGTTTCAATCAACATCAATCCTATCAACTCTGTTTAACTAGGATGTTTGTAAATAAAATCATATTATCAGAGACAATCTGATATTACTTGGTTATGTTATTGTAACGACCATTGGCGTATTATAGTGGTGAAGGGTGATTATTTTAGAGGCGGAGAACTTTAAATCGTAATAAAGTACCCAAAATAAAAATAAAAATTTATGAACATAGGTTTTTATAACAGATAATTCTTTGGCATTTAACGTTTAAAAATTATTTCGGGCATGTGGCCACAGCGGCTGGCATGTACATGACGTAACGAACGCACGAACGCGGTGGCCAGTTAAGAGGTCCATTTCGGGAAATCACTCGATCATCAAAGGTTTCGCTAAGTAAATTAAATGTATCGCGGGCTGTTCGGCATGTGGCACCGTCCTGCTGAAACCACATGTCTGCGACATCAATACCTCGCAATCGGGGCACAAAGAAATTATTAATCATGTCTCTGTATCGTTCACCATTGACCGTAAAGAGTCCAGTACACATTGGGCCATGCTGGCCCACTGCCGGCCATCACCAATGTGTACAGGGGTACTTGGCGTAGGATGGCTCATGCTGGCGTATGATGGCCAGCGATTTGTGAGTAGTGGCGCGCAATGGTCATGCTGTCTACCAGCCATCGCCAGTGTGTACAGGGGTACATGGCGTATGTTGGCCAGTGGAACATGGCTAGTGGCTCGCAATGGCTAGGTTGTCGGTTTTTGTGATACACATCAAAGGAATCGTGGCGTAGCCTGGCCTGTATTGTTCGCACACTGGGATGCTGGCCCAATTCTCAGTACGTAAACCACCGCTAGCGGGGTAGGCGTACCTTGCTCGCGGAATTCACGTTTGTTTATTATTATTTTAATCGTTGGAATATCTCTAGAAATAATGAAGAAACTCTCAAGTTTCAATTTATACCTACTAATCCGAGGCTATTTAGAACTGAAAAATGAAAGACAAAAAAGCATTAATTTACAAAGACCTAGTTGCCATTCATAATTCTATAGTACTAATGTGGACAGTAGAGAGCGGGCAAAAGTCGTTGGCTACTGAGGGGATCTCGAGTAGCTAGAAGAAAATGGATGACACACTTTTCTCGAAAAATTCAAATTCAAAAACAGAACCGTCTTATCATATCTAGATTTTGACTTATCAACAAATTATATTTCATGAAGACAAAATTTGTACATTTGTACTGGGTGGGCAGAATTCGTTCTTCTGAGAATATCTCGAAAACTATAACTGCAAGAAAAAAAACTGATCAATCTCTAACTCTTTTTTTCTCGAATAATGGAAATCTGTCAACAGAAACAGCCCCTCATTTCTAAATTTCGAGTTGTGAACTAAAATTCAGTGAATTCCATTTCCAATAATGCTTAATAATTAAGCTGTAATTATTACTCGCTTGACTTGACTCGTAATTGGAAATTATGTTACATTCTACAAGCACTTTTCAGGAGTAATTTGAATATGATATGTTTGAATTTTTGCATCCAGCCAATATCAAGATATAAAATATAGATTCCTGATTTTTTGAATGTGGATCATAATTGAAAGTTCTATCATCTATACATTCGATGCTTCGATAAATCTATCATATGAAACTGGTGATCTGAATATTTCATGAGAAAATGATTAATAAGTGGGTAATCGTTACCATAGGGACCGTTAAATGTCGTTTTATTATTTATTTATTTGCTGTTCTGTCTTTTTCTATTTTCAGGTTGGAGTTTCTGTTTAGAAATCCTTCCTCCGAAGAGCCGTTCCGATAATCGTGATATCCTTCAATAGAAAATATTCAGATACAACAATTTTATTTCATTTTTTTTACGGGGAGACAGGTTTTTTCGGCTGAGGTTTTTTCCCCTAGCTGTATAGTATCGTATGATACTAGTGATGATAGTATCGTATGATTCTATCGTTTCATAAGAAGAATGTTACCCCGTTCTTTTTTTACCTCAGCTTAGGTACTATTTGTTTCAACATTTATTGCATTATTTTAGCTCTCTAATTCATGAGAATTCATCATCTGAACTCAACAGATAAAATCAGATTTTGTCACTGAGAAGGGGGATAGACCAGTTGGACCTCATTTGGCCTCGTTAGTATGGCATATCTCTCAGAAAAGAATTATTCATAAAATCTCCCAGCCTTAAATTTACCACAGAAGGTCTTTCGAGTAATTCGATATGATAGATAACATCTAGTAGAGTCCAAAGTGAGTTCTATCTTTCTAGTTCTCAAGCTGAAAAGAACTGCTTATATACTCTTTGAAATATCAGCAATGAACCTGAATGAGGGCTCTCATACAAGTTTTTCCGAATGATGGAGACTCAAAATTTTTTGCGAGAGCACCTATGTATAGGATTTTTCGTAATTTTGAATATTTCAGGCCATTGATAATAATGAACAAATGAGCATTACTCCTCGAGAACAACAGAAAATAAATTAGTCACACATGAATTAAACCGTCAATAGGCGATTCTCATCTCAGGATATTGAGTTCACGAATAATTTGAATACATATTGAAGGTGGCACTTACTAACTTATTATTTAAAAGTGAAATGAAAAGGAGGTATATCATATTCGAATTAATCCTGATAAAGTGCTTGTGAAATGTAACAATCGTTTCCAAATAAGAGGGGAAACGAAAGATTGATGATGACGATTACTCTATTTTTGTTCATATCTCAAAACCATAAATGAGACTTTTTCATTATCTATGTGGTTGGTTTTTTACCGACGTTTCGGCACGAATTCGCCTGCCGTCATCAGGGTGTTGGTCCTGAGAAGGACCTGTTTTTGCCAAACTTGTTCTGTCTGGACTTGTTCCATACTTCTTCAATTTCGCGATTATAGTGTGGGGATTTGAACACGAGATATCAGAGGTGCAATTTCCGAAATTCTAACCACTAGTCTACCGAAGCAGGAACAAGTCCAGACAAAACAAGTTTGGCAAAAACCGGTCCTTCTCAGGACGAACACCCTGAAGACGGTAGGCGAATGCGTGTCGAAACGTCGGTAAAAAAATAACCACATAGATAATGAAAAAGTCTCATTTATGGTTTTGAGATATGAACAAAAATAGAGTAATCGTCATCATCAATCTTTCGTTTCCCCTCTTATTTGGAAACGATTGTTACATTTCACAAGCACTTTATCAGGATTAATTCGAATATGATATACCTCCTTTTCATTTCACTTTTAAATAATAAGTTAGTAAGTGCCACCTTCAATATGTATTCAAATTATTCGTGAACTCAATATCCTGAGATGAGAATCGCCTATTGACGGTTTAATTCATGTGTGACTAATTTATTTTCTGTTGTTCTCGAGGAGTAATGCTCATTTGTTCATTATTATCAATGGCCTGAAATATTCAAAATTACGAAAAATCCTATACATAGGTGCTCTCGCAAAAAATTTTGAGTCTCCATCATTCGGAAAAACTTGTATGAGAGCCCTCATTCAGGTTCATTGCTGATATTTCAAAGAGTATATAAGCAGTTCTTTTCAGCTTGAGAACTAGAAAGATAGAACTCACTTTGGACTCTACTAGATGTTATCTATCATATCGAATTACTCGAAAGACCTTCTGTGGTAAATTTAAGGCTGGGAGATTTTATGAATAATTCTTTTCTGAGAGATATGCCATACTAACGAGGCCAAATGAGGTCCAACTGGTCTATCCCCCTTCTCAGTGACAAAATCTGATTTTATCTGTTGAGTTCAGATGATGAATTCTCATGAATTAGAGAGCTAAAATAATGCAATAAATGTTGAAACAAATAGTACCTAAGCTGAGGTAAAAAAAGAACGGGGTAACATTCTTCTTATGAAACGATAGAATCATACGATACTATCATCACTAGTATCATACGATACTATACAGCTAGGGGAAAAAACCTCAGCCGAAAAAACCTGTCTCCCCGTAAAAAAAATGAAATAAAATTGTTGTATCTGAATATTTTCTATTGAAGGATATCACGATTATCGGAACGGCTCTTCGGAGGAAGGATTTCTAAACAGAAACTCCAACCTGAAAATAGAAAAAGACAGAACAGCAAATAAATAAATAATAAAACGACATTTAACGGTCCCTATGGTAACGATTACCCACTTATTAATCATTTTCTCATGAAATATTCAGATCACCAGTTTCATATGATAGATTTATCGAAGCATCGAATGTATAGATGATAGAACTTTCAATTATGATCCACATTCAAAAAATCAGGAATCTATATTTTATATCTTGATATTGGCTGGATGCAAAAATTCAAACATATCATATTCAAATTACTCCTGAAAAGTGCTTGTAGAATGTAACATAATTTCCAATTACGAGTCAAGTCAAGCGAGTAATAATTACAGCTTAATTATTAAGCATTATTGGAAATGGAATTCACTGAATTTTAGTTCACAACTCGAAATTTAGAAATGAGGGGCTGTTTCTGTTGACAGATTTCCATTATTCGAGAAAAAAAGAGTTAGAGATTGATCAGTTTTTTTTCTTGCAGTTATAGTTTTCGAGATATTCTCAGAAGAACGAATTCTGCCCACCCAGTACAAATGTACAAATTTTGTCTTCATGAAATATAATTTGTTGATAAGTCAAAATCTAGATATGATAAGACGGTTCTGTTTTTGAATTTGAATTTTTCGAGAAAAGTGTGTCATCCATTTTCTTCTAGCTACTCGAGATCCCCTCAGTAGCCAACGACTTTTGCCCGCTCTCTACTGTCCACATTAGTACTATAGAATTATGAATGGCAACTAGGTCTTTGTAAATTAATGCTTTTTTGTCTTTCATTTTTCAGTTCTAAATAGCCTCGGATTAGTAGGTATAAATTGAAACTTGAGAGTTTCTTCATTATTTCTAGAGATATTCCAACGATTAAAATAATAATAAACAAACGTGAATTCCGCGAGCAAGGTACGCCTACCCCGCTAGCGGTGGTTTACGTACTGAGAATTGGGCCAGCATCCCAGTGTGCGAACAATACAGGCCAGGCTACGCCACGATTCCTTTGATGTGTATCACAAAAACCGACAACCTAGCCATTGCGAGCCACTAGCCATGTTCCACTGGCCAACATACGCCATGTACCCCTGTACACACTGGCGATGGCTGGTAGACAGCATGACCATTGCGCGCCACTACTCACAAATCGCTGGCCATCATACGCCAGCATGAGCCATCCTACGCCAAGTACCCCTGTACACATTGGTGATGGCCGGCAGTGGGCCAGCATGGCCCAATGTGTACTGGACTCTTTACGGTCAATGGTGAACGATACAGAGACATGATTAATAATTTCTTTGTGCCCCGATTGCGAGGTATTGATGTCGCAGACATGTGGTTTCAGCAGGACGGTGCCACATGCCGAACAGCCCGCGATACATTTAATTTACTTAGCGAAACCTTTGATGATCGAGTGATTTCCCGAAATGGACCTCTTAACTGGCCACCGCGTTCGTGCGTTCGTTACGTCATGTACATGCCAGCCGCTGTGGCCACATGCCCGAAATAATTTTTAAACGTTAAATGCCAAAGAATTATCTGTTATAAAAACCTATGTTCATAAATTTTTATTTTTATTTTGGGTACTTTATTACGATTTAAAGTTCTCCGCCTCTAAAATAATCACCCTTCACCACTATAATACGCCAATGGTCGTTACAATAACATAACCAAGTAATATCAGATTGTCTCTGATAATATGATTTTATTTACAAACATCCTAGTTAAACAGAGTTGATAGGATTGATGTTGATTGAAACTGTTGAACTAGGATACTTATTTACAAGAAGGGTCTGGAAAGTATAACTTAATTTTATTTACAATTAATTATTGGATTGTCTCTAGCTTTGCTTGAATTTATTGCCACATTATGTGTTGTCGAACATTTGATTTTTGGCAAATGAAATCACATATTTCACATTGAGCCCAATAGTATAATTAATTATTTATTGATGGAAAAAAAGATCATGGTAGACCAAGAAATTCATCTGGCTTTCATAGATCTGGAGAAAGCGTATGACTCCAAATCTGACAAGCTCTTGAAACAATGGAAGGTCGACAAGGGATTAGTTAGGCTCATCAAGGAACTATAAGAGAAAATCATTCTTCTGTGAAAATCGGACGTAGACTCTCCTACCCTATTGAGACGAAAAAGCTCTTAAGGCAGGGATGCAGCTTGTGTCCCCTACTCTTCAATGCCTATGTCGAAGTGGCACTTAAGGAGTGGAAAAGAAGATGCGAAGGGATGGGGGTACCTATTGGGAATGGAACTCTCTTTTTCCTTAGCTTCGCCCAAATAATATTTCAACAAATACACCATCATCAAGAATATCTCGTTCACAACATAAATTTCTTCTGTCTGCTAAGGTTCTCAGCCTCAGTAGACAACGAATTTTTCCCACCCATTACAAATTTTCTTTTTCTGAAATATAATATATGCTGTTTATGGATTTCAATTCACTATTCGGAAGCAGTACTGAGTTCTTATGAATTCGGACTTCCAAAACTGAATTTGAATTAGGTTTTTTTTTGCTGAATATAAAGTAACTATTCACGAATCCCATTTCTCTTCCCTAAATACAGTATTGCAGAAGTATCAGGTCATTCTGATGCGCTTGTGTAATAATTCAAGGGAATGTTTCCCGAAATCTCTATAGATACTATCGCAGGGATCTTTCGCTTTCTACAATGCAATAAATTGTAAGTAATTGCACAAGTGCATCAATATTACCGATAATTTTTCATGATAGCGTGTTGTCTGAAAACTGCAGGAGCTCATATGCTACAAAAATGAAAACTAATGAATGCAGTTTTTCAAAAACAACTCGCTGAAATGCGAAATTATCAGGTCATTTTGATGGATGTGTTAAATTCGGGGGAATATTTCCCGAAATCGCTATGGATACGAACAGTGCAGGGGATCGCAGGGATCTTCCGCTTTCCACAATGCAATTATCGCTGTAATGTTTCGAAAACTGCATTCTATACACTTGAACTTTTTGACAGGGGGGAAATATTCGAACATAGACACTTGGTCTGTGTTCTACACCAATATGCGTCATTCTGTCGATCGGTCAAGCTAGCCGATGGAGGCTCATGGCCAAGCATGGACCAATGTGTACTGGCACCTGTACAAATTGGCGATGGCCGGCAGTGGGCCAGCATGGCCCAATGTGTACTGGAGCCATAACATTCTGACCATCATCATTTTTGAAGACATATGGACCAATGATCCCACCGGCAAGCCCCTCTTGTGGAATTTTGATATGAAAATATGTTGGGAATTTTGTGCCCATTTTGTGCAGTATGTTATGCATATTGTGCCCATTCAGTTTGCGAGATATATCGAAATTACAAACTGAGTCACCAACTTGAGGCTGTGGCTCGTATGTGGAATTTTGGAAATTTTCTTTTTTCGATAAATTGTGCCCATTTTATGCCATAAGTTACGAATTATGTGCCCATTCAGTTTTCGAGATATTTCGAGTTTTCACTATGAGTCACCAACTTGACGCTGTAACTCATATATGGAATTTTAGAAATTTTCTTTTCTCGATAAATTGTGTTCATTTTGTGCCAATTTGTGCCATATATTATGAATTTTGTGCCCATTCAGTTTTCGAGATATTTCGAGTTTTCGCTGTGATGTCACCAATTTGACGTTATGACTCATATATAGAATTTTTTTTCCTATGAATTGTGCTCATTTTGTACCAATTTGTACCGTATGTTGTAAATTTTGTGCCCATTCAGTTTTCGAAATATTTCGAGTTTTCACTGTGAGTAGATGAATTCGCAGGAATACGGTTGAGGTGCATAAACCAAGTTTATTGAATATTCTTATTCTCATGATTTTTATCGATATGAAATAAAAAGTAGAATATTAGTTTTTTGAACTGATATGTCATGATGTGGATGTGCCAACGGCTTAGATGAACCTATAATGGATTTATATATTAACGTAAACATTATTTGAATTGAAATTTGTAAGTGACCAGGTACCTATAATTGAAAATGTAGAAGATTTGAAACGTCGAATATTTGAAACTTGGTTTTCTGTACCTCAACCGAATTCCTGCCAATTGCTCAACTTACACATTATTATAACAGAATATTATGACATCAGACTAATATTATTTATGTCTATCATTGAGAGATACAAATAACGCTCGTCAATGATTTCTAATACGAATATTTAACTATCTCCACAAGAGAAACCAGGAATTCCCCGAAAACTGAAGGACCACAAAATTTATAACATACGGCACAAAATGAGCACAATTTATCGGAAAAAAAATTATAAAAGGCTCAGTTGCGAACAACATCCAAGACATCGACGACGTCGAAACGGCTTGGAACAAATTAAGAACGAACATACTGAAAGCAGCAGAGGAGGCTTTTGGAAGAAGCATGATCTTTAGGGGGAGCAAAAGAAAATATCAGCACCTCAGAGGTAAAGTGTGTTAAGTCACATTTTTTCAGACACGAACTATCTACAATATTGGATTCACATTAGTAAATTCTAGCTAGTGGAACACATTTTTGACTCCCTAGGTATAACAAATCGCCAAATAATGGCAGCACACATTCTTTGAAACAATAATCGAACTGAAAAATCTCTCCTTTGCCTGATTTTGATATTGTGACTTAACACACTTTACCTCTGGGGTTCTGATATGGAACCTGCTCAGGACTAGAAAAATGCCAATAAATGAGTACATTCAGAACTCAAAAATTACCATGGAAGAATGGGGGAGGTACTTCAAGAAACTTTACAATTCAGCAACAACAAGCTTATCTCCATAGAACTTATATCAAGATGATGAGGAACAAACCGAGAGGTGGACCATTTCCTTGGAAAAAATACAGCAAATGGTGACTAAACTGAAAAACGGGAAAGCTCCCGGAATTGATGAAATATCAAACGAAATGATCAAATATGGAGGTAACACGTTACACGGAGCACTACAGGTTTCTTCAATCAAATTCTTGACACCAAGAGTATACCATCGGAATGGCAAAAAGCATTCTGATTCCGATTTTCAAAAAAGTTGAAAAAACGATCCACAAAATTATCGAGGTATCAGCTTGATGCGTGCATGTAGTGAGTGATGATGCAGTACAAAAACTTTTAACAAAAATTTTAGTGGAAGAAGTGATGTCATTTGGAATTCCTGAGGAACAGCAGGCTATAGATTTCAATAAGGCAGCCTTTATGTGTTTCGTTGATTTCACCCAGGCATTTGATAGGGTACGATTAAAGGATGAAACAACTCAATTAAAGAAAAGGATAATTCAACCCAACATAATGAAAGTAATCCATAACCTGAACACCGATAATGGCACATATGTGAGAATGGAAGATAATACCTATGACAGCCGGTATCAGACAAGAAGACAGCCTCAGACTGATCTTGTTCAGCATCATAATGAATGAGATTATAAACGAAGTAAAGCAAGCCGGAAGAGGATACCGAATGGGAAACCAAGAAATAAAAATTGTGTGTTTTGCTGATGACGCAGTGATCATCTCAGAAGACGAAGATAACTGATGAAGACTTCTGTATAAATTTCAACAAATAGCAGAAGCTTATAATATGCAAATATCCGTGAATAAAACCAAATTTTTCATAGTATCCAAAGAACCAAGAAGATGTAAGTTCACGATTTACAATGAGAGTGCTGAACAAGTGATGTCATTCACGCTCATTCTAGGAGCGGCCATAACAAGTAACAGGAATTTAAAGAATGAAGCCAAGAGCAAAGAATATACAAGACCTGTGTGAGACCAGTGATGACGTACGCGGTAGAGACAAGAGTAGAGAACACCATAACTAAGCGGCTTTTACCAACTGCTGAAATTAAAACGCTGAGATCAATAGCGGGACACATATTATTGGACCACAAGAGAAATGATGAAATAAGGGAGATATGTGACATCCAGGATGTGGTGAGATGGGCAAGAAATCGGCAAAGGCAGTGAAGAGACCACGTGGACAGAATTTCAGATGACCGGTTGCCAAAACTAGCAAAGGAAAAAAAACGAATACATTCCGACCAATAGGACGACCACCTACAAGATGGTATGAAAACTGGTTTCATCATCCCAGCTGCAGCTAGGAAACCATTGATGCAAACACAGGACCAAGTCCTAATGTACGATGAAGAAGAAGAAGAAGAGTATACAATCCATCAGGTCCTACCTTATCAATCAAGAAGGGTTGCCTCAGCTGATAAGAAAAAGGATGTTACATTTGTTACCACATTGTAACGATATACCATAGATATTACCACAACCTACCAGGAGAAGTAGCAACCCGACCATCATTAGTAAATGATGAATAAGATCGACCATCTAGGATGAAATGCAGTTCGACTAATTTCAAAAATTCATAGTAATAATGGACTAACTCCAAAACTAAATTGTTTTTAAGCTATTGTATAGCTTTTATCTCAGGCTTTGAGCGCGGCGGCCGAATGTGGAAATTCCGAAAAACCTTACACACCGGCGCCGTGTATCGTCGGTTCAGTTCGGCAGTGCTTGAGACTAGACGGATGCGTGCAGCCACTCTAGCAGTTTAAAATGGAGTCTGCAATCTCGCTGTTCCCATTGAATTACGAACGGCAAATATTTCATTAACATCGGATAGAAAATGTATAGCCAAACGCAAACATTTTCCATTAACTTCAGCTCTTGCTCTAACTATACATAAGTCGCAAGGTGGAACTTTCGACGAAATAGTATACGAGTATAGTAAATCACATTCTCAGGAACTCATCTATGTTACACTATATCGGGTGACTAATATTGGAAAATTGTATATTACGACAAAAAATGATAATTCAGGATTTAAGTTTTATCATAATCGAAGGCAAGCTGCATCGACTACATCTTTGTTGCAAGAATTCAAAACACTTTGAATTGCCAAAGTTTACATAGTCACAAATACGATTTATAAGATTCAGTTACGAGACAGAACAATGTGTTACTTCTTACCGAAACATGCATGACGCGTGATAATCCGATTGAAATACCTAATTTCAATTCAAACGAGATACTGTTCCAAAAGAAGGGGTAGCTATTTATCAAAATAGTAATAATGTTACCAATATTATGACTCCGAATATTGAAATAAATATTGAAGACGTTAGCGATGTGAATGTTAGACGCTCATTTGTTGGAGATATTTGTGCATGCTTATACAAACTTAGAAATGGCCTACACATAGTCATGGTAGCAATTTACATTTCTCCGAATCCAAAATTGGACGAGGTAGAGCATTTTATTCATCGCACTTTACTGGAATATACTGAAGAAGAGTCGAAAATACTTGGTACAAATGGTAATAAATTTCCACTTATCTTGGCTGGCGATTTCAACATTAACTTCGCCGATGAAAAACCAGAACGGTTGACAACTTTTCTTTCGAAAAGATTGAATTTAAAAATGAATAATGATCCACAAGAATCCACAACAAAATATGGGACCACTATTGACGCGGTATTTTCCAGATATTTAGAACACATTAAGTCTAAAACTAATGTTTCTTATTTCAGTTACCATAAACCTATAGTTTCAATGATAAACCTTCCTGAATAACCTACATGTATTGTAAGACGAATAAAAAAAAAATTTAATCAGCAATATTATCTTCCTATTTTTGAGTAGATGCAATGCAATAGCTTGACCGCGGCAGTCCTCGAGTGCCACACGTGTTTTTTAAATAGTTTCAGGCTTTCACGACCGGATATAATGACATTGAGAGAGTCTTCCGGGCTTATTGGCCGTGGTTTATTAGGAATTATTTCACCTAACGTTTCGCCCAAAACTGCGGTAGGCATCTTCAGAGGATTCTTGGTCTGAGGTTGTAACTAGACCGCTGAATTTCCGAAAGTGATGCTGGATTCGATCCGTTGGCCCAACTTATACCCTGATCATTGGCGGGAGAAGGTAGTGGGTTTACGCGTGCGATGTTGATTGGTCCATAGCTCCCACTTCGTATTGGCTTGATTTTGGTGTTTTCCAACACCAGCAACCATGCGTTATGTACCAAAGGAGTTTCTTCCCTTCTGTTGATGTTGTTCTTATTTTGTCCATCTGTTAGAGCATGTTCCGCTATTGCGGATTTTTCTGCCTGATTGAGTCGACAGCATCGTTCATGCTCCTTAATCCTCGTATTGATACTTCGCTCCGTTGTACCAATGTAGACTTTACCGCAGTCACAAGGTATCCTGTAAACACCAGGTTGACAGAGTGGATCGACTTTGTCTTTGGTAGTTCTGATCATTTGGCCAAGTTTTCGAGTTGGCTTTTAGACAGTCTCTATATTGTGCCTCTTTAGTATTCTATGTTTCAATGTTTCATTTATTACCCTCAAAACGTACAGGGAATGTCATATATAACCACAATGTATACATATTTATGCAAAAAAATAAGACACCACAAACGAAGAAAAAATGTAAAATAGTGTATAATACAATTTTCAAAATATGGTATTCTTCATTTCAACTAAAACTGATGCGTAAATATTTCGTCCAACGTATACGCAACTCTTTCGACAAGAAGAGACTTAATCTTTCTCTTGAATGCTGCACAATTTAATGATGTTATCTGCTCAGATAGCCTGTTGTAGATCTTCATTCCATTAAAAACGTGGGTATTTTGTGTACTCTGAAGCCTATGCTTTGGAGTTATATAGTTATTCTTGAACCTCGTGTTGTGGTCGTGTATTTCGGAGTGTTTGCAGAAGGTGTTTTTTCTGTTGTGGACATATAGGAGGCACTCCAACATATAGCATCCTGGAACGGTTAGGATATTATATTTCCTAAAGAGTGGCCTGCAGCTGGTCAACTGACTGACCTCAGCCAGCGCGCGTAGAGCTTTCTTCTGTTTCAGCAAAACCCTCTCAGCGTCCGGTGATGCACCCCACAGGATAATACCATAGGTCATCTTGCTATGAAATTGTACATAGTATGTCAGCAGCGCCTCCCTCTCCGTCAATGTGTTTCGTATTCTTCTAACTGCGAATATTGCCGTGGATAATTTTCCGCAGAGATCGTCTATATGTTTCACCCATGACAATTTACTATTGATTTTCATTCCTAGTAGTGATATATTATTTGAGTTGTGTTGTTTGGTGCTTATGGTTAGTTCCTGTGTTTTATCTGTGTTCACTTTTAAGTTGTTGGCCGTGAACCAGTTCACAGCATCTTTTATTGAAATTTCTGACCTATTTTCAAGTAAATTGGCGTCTTTCGATTTGTTTAGAAAAGAAACATCATCGGCAAAGAGAAGCTTGTCATCTGCCTCAACGTTGCTCACCAAGTCGTCAATATATACCAGAAATAAAATCGGTCCCAGCATTGATCCTTGAGGCACACCGGAGATTATTTTTTTTCTCGAGGATCTTTTTCCATCTGGGTCCACAATCTGGTAGCGATCCTGCAGATATGATCTCAACATACCCAATGCGGGGCCCCGGACACCCATACCTTCTAGCTTACCGAGCAATTTATCATGGTTCACACAGTCGAAAGCCTTGCTCAGGTCCACGCATGATAACCTGACCTCTTTTTCCTCATCAAATGCACGAGTTATGAACTCTATCAACTGAGTTAGTGCAGTAGTTGTGGACCTACCTGTTCTGAAGCCATGTCGATGTTGGCTCAGCAGAGAGTGGCCTTCCAGAAATGCCACCAACCTCTGCCTCAGGAGGGACTCGAAAATTTGGATAGAGCTGGCAGTATCGATATAGGTCTGTTATTTCCAACTATATCACGATCACCCTTTTTATGTACTGGGATTACTCTAGCGATCTTCAGTTCTTCAGGAAAGTAACCCTGCCGGAAACAATCGTTTATGAGTTCTGATAGAGGGCCGGCCACATAGTGAATGATTGCTTTCAGAGTTTTAACGCAAAAACCATATACATCTTGCGAATACTTATTTTTCATTTTTGAGACGACATCTTTGACTTCCTCAGGGGTTGTTGGGGACGGAAAAAAAGAGCCAGAATATCTCACTCTCTTTTTATTCATCAATTTTGCGCTCTGAAATTGATCTCCATTCTGTCCAGTTGATTTTTCTGCAATCTGCGAGAAATAGAAGTTGAAATCTTCTTCCGTCAGTGTCTCTGAATTTACGCTGTCTTTGATTTTCAGCTTTGAATTTATGACCTTCCATATACCCTGACTTTTGTTTTCTGATTCATTAATTAATTTAATATCTTCATTTTTTATAATATCTGTTATTAAAATTTTATACTGCCGTTTCAATTCAATGTACAATCTTTTCGAGTGTTCGTCTTTTTTCACTTCATATATAGTTTGCGCCGCATCTATTTGTTTCTTGAGTTCAATTAATTCTTTATTTTCCCAACATTTTCTCCGCCGTGGCTTCCCTATAGTTATTCTTTTTTCTGGAAAACAATCATTATAGACACTCATTATAAACTCATGATATCTCCTGTATGAATCATGGATCGATCTCACATGAACAAAACTCCAATCAATGATTTCTAATTTGTTCCGAAATATGCGAGTATTTTCATCATTGATAACACGAACATGTTTGTACTTTATTCGATTGATCGCTCCTCCCCGGTTAATGTCTAATCTCTGTGCCAGATGATCTGATAGTTGATAATTTATTGTATCTGTTTCATAGGAATTCCGGTGTATATCAGTGAAAATATTATCAATACATTTACTTGATGTTAAAGTTTTTCGAGATGCCTCCTCGAAGACAACATGCAGTCCGTATGATGTTAGGACTTCTTTTAATTTTCGTCTTTCATTTTTATCCTCCAGAAAATCTATATTGAAGCCTCCAGCAATAACTATGTTATTATGGGGTTTGTTGGTTATCATGCTCAGAGCCTTCTCAAACTGCTCGATGAATAAGTCATAGTTTCCTTGAGGTGATCTATAGATGCACATATAGAATGTTTTTGTTGTTTTTTCTGATACTGCACATATTTCTATGTGCTTTTCAATAGACAGTTCGTTTATACTTTTTGTTTCAGGGCCACTATGAAAATCTTTGGTTGTAAGTATCAGGCAGCCACCGTGTTTGAATACTTCTCGAGAAAATGCACTAGCTACTTCATAGTTTGGTATATTAAAACTTTTTAACTGATTTAACGGAGGTGGCGTCTATAGATTTGAGCAAGGCTTTTGTCAGCGTTTGCCATAGAAGTCTACTCAACAAACTTGAGTATTATGGAATAAGAGGAAAAGCTCTTAACATGTTTTCTTCCTACCTAACAAAGAGGTCCCAGGTGGTGAGGTGGAATGGCACAGTGTCTGGCCAGAAAGAGATCAGAGTGGGGGTGCCGCAGGGGTCGATCCTGGGTCCGATACTTTTTATCGTCTTTACAAATGACCTACATGCCAACTTAGAAGCGGACCAACTCTGCGGCTATGCAGATGACACTGCTTTCTTGAACCGGTCGCGAAGCAGAGACATGATAAGATAGAAAAGTTCAATATCGCTGGCGAGTGCTCAGCGTTGGTTCACCTCAAATGGTCTCTTGATGAACGAAAATAAAACCCAGCAGCTCTTGTTCACAACCAAAGAAAAAACGAGTGATACCTTGAAATATTTGGGTATGACTTTTCACTCATCATTGAGTTGGAGTCAGCACACAAGCGAATTGTGTAATAAACTCTCGACCTCGATATACCTTATTAAAAGAATGAGAATGATTTCCAACAGTGACACAGCCAAACTAGTGTATTACTCAATATTTCATTCAAGAATGATATACGGTATTATACTATGGGGACATAGCAGCGATGCACAAAAGGTACTGATCAAACAGAAGAAGGCCATAAGGGCTATATTTGGGATGCATCCGACGGAGAGTTGCCGGGATGTTTTTAAAAGAGAGGGTATACTCACCTGTACTTCGGTTTTTATTCTCACCGCCGTGGTTTATGTTCACCGAAATCTCAAGAAGTATCGAACAAACGCCTACTTACACGAGTACAACACCAGAACAAAACAATTACTTAGTGTTCCTTTTAATAGAATTGCAAAAGCGCAGCAGGGAGCAAACCATATCTCACTTAAATCATATAATAAATTGCCCGAGAATCTGAAGAGTATGAATGACCTAAAATTCCGCAAAGGTGTAAAAGAACTATTTCTGAGAAAGACGGTTTACAAACTTGAAGAGTTCTAAATGTATTGTTTTTTTGTTTATAATGGTGTGATGCATTTGTCCATTGTCCACATTGGCTTTGCCTTCTTGACTGTAATTTTATTTTTGACAAGCCGTGTAATTCTTGACGGCAACTATTTATCATGTACGAAATTTATCATATTTTAAGTTTTATGTTTTACTCACTTTTTTCGAAATGTACATGCATGAATGAAAATAAATAAATAAATAAAATAAATGAATAAATTATGAGTCATTCAATGTTCAGTTATGAAAGCCAATTAGGTGCGTCAAGTTGGTGACTCACTAGTGTTCGATATGAAAATATTTTGGGAATTTTGTGCTCATTTTGTGCCAATTTGTGCCGTATGTTACGAATTTTGTGCCCATTCAGTTTTCGAGATATTTCGAAATTTCAATATGAGTCACCAACTTGACGCTGTGACTCATATGTGGAATTTTGATATGGAAATATTTTGGAATTTTGTGCTCATTTTGTGCCAATTTGTGCCGTATATCACGAATTTTGTGCCCATTCAGTTTTCGGGATATTTCGAGTTTTCACTATGCGTCAGCAACTTGACGCTGTGACTCATATATGGAATTTTGGAAATTTTCTTTTTTCGATGAATTGAGACTATTTTGTGCCAATTTGTGCCGTATATTATGAATTTTGTGCCCATTCATGGAATTTTGAAAATTTTCTTTTTTCGATAAATTGTGTCTATTTTGAGCCAATTTGTGCCGTAAGTTTTAAATTTTGTGCCCATTCAGTTTTCGAGATATTTCGAGTTTTCATTGTGACGTCACCAACTTGACGCTGTGACTCATATGGAAATTCGGAAATTTTCTTGTTTCGATAAATTGTGCTCATTTTGTGCCAATTTGTGCCGTAAGTTAAGAATTTTGTGCCCATTCAGTTTTCGAAATATTTCGAGTTTTCACTGAGTCAAGCGTCAAGTCACATATGGAATTTTGGAAATTTTTTTTTCGATAAATTGTGTCTATTTTGTGCCAATTTGTGCCGTATGTTACGAATTTTGTGCTCATTCAGTTTTCGAGATAGATCGAGCTTTCACTATGAGTCAAGCGTCAAGTTGGTGACACACATATGGAATTTTGGAAATTTTCTCTTTTGGATAAATTGTGTCTTTTTTGTGCCGTAAGTAACGAATTTTGTGCCCATTCAGTTTTCGAGATATTTCGAGTTTTCACTATGAGTCACCAACTTGAAGCTGTGACTCATATATGCAATTTTGGAAATTTTCTTTTTTGGATGAATTGAGACTATTTTGTACCAATTTGTGCCGTATATTATGAATTTTGTGCCCATTCATGGAATTTTGAAAATTTTCTTTTTTCGATAAATTGTGTCTATTTTGTGCCAATTTGTGCCGTAAGTCACGAATTTTGTGCTCATTCAGTTTTCGAGATAGTTCGAGTTTTCACTATGAGTCAAGCGTCACGTTGGTGACTCACATATGGAATTCTGGAAATTTTCTTTTTTGGATAAATTGTTTTTTTTTGTGCTAATTTGTGCCGTAAGTTACGAATTTTGTGCCCATTCAGTTTTCGAGATATTTCGAGTTTTCGCTATGAATCAAGCGTCAAGCTGGTGACTCACATATGGAATTCTGAAAATTTTCTTTTTTCTATGAATTGAGACTATTTTGTGCCAATTTGTGCCGTATATTATGAATTTTGTGCCCATTCATGGAATTTCGAAAATTTTCTTTTTTCGATAAATTGTGTCTATTTTGTGCCAATTTGTGTCGTATGTTTTAAATTTTGTGCCCATTCAGTTTTCGAGATATTTCGAGTTTTCATTGTGACGTCACCAACTTGACGCTGTGACTCATATATGGAAATTCGGAAATTTTCTTGTTTCGATAAATTGTGCTCATTTTGGTGCCAATTTGTGCCGTAAGTTACGAATTTTGTGCCCATTCAGTTTTCGAAATATTTCGAGTTTTCACTGAGTCAAGCGTCAAGTTGGTGACTCACATATGGAATTTTGGAAATTTTTTTTTTCGATAAATTGTGTCTATTTTGTGCCAATTTGTGCCGTATGTTACGAATTTTGTGCTCATTCAGTTTTCGAGATAGATCGAGTTTTCACTATGAGTCAAGCGTCAAGTTGGTGACTCACATATGGAATTTTGAAAATTTTCTTTTTTGTATAAATTGTGTCTTTTTTGTGCCAATTCGTGCCGTAAGTAACGAATTTTGTGCCCATTCAGTTTTCGAGATATTTCGAGTTTTCGCTATGAATCAAGCGTCAAGTTGGTGACTCACATATGGAATTTTAGAAATTTTCTTTTTTCGATAAATTGTGTCTATTTTGTGCCATTTTGTGCAGTAAGTCACGAATTTTGTGCCCATTCAGTTTTCGAGATATTTCGAATTATCACTGTGTGTCACTAATTCGGAAATTTGATAATTTTTTTTATGTTACGAATTACGTGCTCCACCAACTTGACGCTCGATTCAAAGAAAACTCGATATATCTCGAAAACTGAATGGGCACAAAATTCGTAACTTACAGCACAAATTGGCACAAAAAAGACACAATTTATCCAAAAAAGAAAATTTCCAAAATTCCATATGTGAGTCACCAACTTGACGCTCGACTCATAGTGAAAACTCGAACTATCTCGAAAACTGAATGAGCACAAAATTCGAAACTTACTGTACAAATTGGCACAAAATAGACACAATTTATCGAAAGAAGAAAATTTCCAAAATTCCATATGTGAGTCACCAACTTGACGCTTGACTCAGTGAAAAGTCGAAATATCTCGAAAACTAAATGGGCACAAAATTCGTAACTCACGGCAAAAATTGGCACAAAATAGACAGAATTTATCGAAAAAAGAAAATTTCCAAAATTCCATATATGAGTCACAGCTTCAAGTTGGTGACGTCACAATGAAAACTCGAAATATCTCGAAAACTGAATGGGCACAAATTGGCACAAAATAGACACAATTTAGCGAAAAGAGATAATATCCAGAATTCCATATGTGAGTCACCAACTTGACGCTTGACTCAAAGAGAACTCGAAATATCTCGAAAACTGAATGGGCACAAAATTCATAATATACGGCACAAATTGGCACAAAATAGACACAATTCATCGAAAAAAGGAAATTTCCAAAATTCCATATATGAGTCACAGCGTCAAGTTGGTGACTCATAGTGAAAACTCAAAATATCTCGAAAACTGAATGGGCACAAAATTCGTAACTTACGGCACAAATTGGCACAAAAAAGACACAATTTATCCAAAAGAGAAAATTTCCAAAATTCCATATGTGAGTCACCAACTTGACGCTTGATTCATAGCGAAAACTCGAAATATCTCGAAAACTGAATGGGCACAAAATTTGTAACTTACGGCACAAATTGGCACAAAATGAGCACAATTTATCGAAACAAGAAAATTTCCGAATTTCCATATGAGTCACAGCGTCAAGTTGGTGACGTCACAATGAAAACTCGAAATATCTCGAAAACTGAATGGGCACAAAATTTAAAACTTACGGCACAAATTGGCACAAAATAGACACAAAAAAAGAAAAAAAAAATAGACGAAAAAAGAAAATTTTCAAAATTCCATGAATGGGCACAAAATTCATAATATACGGCACAAATTGGCACAAAATAGTCTCAATTCATCGGAAAAAGAAAATTTCCAAAATTCCATATATGAGTCACAGCGTCAAGTTGGTGACTCATAGTGAAAACTCGAAATATCCCGAAAACTGAATGGGCACAAAATTCGTGATATACGGCACAAATTGGCACAAAATGAGCACAAAATTCCTAAAATATTTCCATATCAAAATTCCACATATGAGTCACAGCGTCAAGTTGGTGACTCATATTGAAATTTCGAAATATCTCGAAAACTGAATGGGCACAAAATTCGTAACATACGGCACAAATTGGCACAAAATGAGAACGAAATTCCCAAAATATTTTCATATCGAAATTCCACTAGTGAGTCACCAACTTGACGCACCTAACTAGCTTTCATAACTGAACATTGGATGACTCATAATTTATTTATTTATTTTATTTATTTATTTATTTTCATTTATGCATGTACATTTCGAAAAAAGTGAGTAAAACATAAAACTTAAAATATGTCCCCATAGTATAATACCGTATATCATTCTTGAATGAAATATTGAGTAATACACTAGTTTGGCTGTGTCACTGTTGGATATCATTCTCATTCTTTTAATAAGGTATATCGAGGTCGAGAGTTTATTACACAATTCGCTTGTGTGCTGGCTCCAACTCAATGATGAGTGAAAAGTCATACCCAAATATTTCAAGGTATCACTCGTTTTTTCTTTGGTTGTGGACAAGAGCTGCTGGGTTTTATTCTCGTTCATCAAGAGACCATTTGAGGTGAACCAACGCTGAGCACTCGCCAGCGATATTGAACTTTTCTATCTTATCATGTCTCTGCTTCGCGACCGGTTCAAGAAAGCAGTGTCATCTGCATAGCCGCAGAGTTGGTCCGCTTCTAAGTTGGCATGTAGGTCATTTGTAAAGACGATAAAAAGTATCGGACCCAGGATCGACCCCTGCGGCACCCCCACTCTGATCTCTTTCTGGCCAGACACTGTGCCATTCCACCTCACCACCTGGGACCTCTTTGTTAGGTAGGAAGAAAACATGTTAAGAGCTTTTCCTCTTATTCCATAATACTCAAGTTTGTTGAGTAGACTTCTATGGCAAACGCTGACAAAAGCCTTGCTCAAATCTATAGACGCCACCTCCGTTAAATCAGTTAAAAAGTTTTAATATACCAAACTATGAAGTAGCTAGTGCATTTTCTCGAGAAGTATTCAAACACGGTGGCTGAATGATACTTACAACCAAAGATTTTCATAGTGGCCCTGAAACAAAAAGTATAAACGAACTGTCTATTGAAAAGCACATAGAAATATGTGCAGTATCAGAAAAAACAACAAAAACATTCTATATGTGCATCTATAGATCACCTCAAGGAAACTATGACTTATTCATCGAGCAGTTTGAGAAGGCTCTGAGCATGATAACCAACAAACCCCATAATAACATAGTTATTGCTGGAGACTTCAATATAGATTTTCTGGAGGATAAAAATGAAAGACGAAAATTAAAAGAAGTCCTACATCATACGGACTGCATGTTGTCTTCGAGGAGGCATCTCGAAAAACTTTAACATCAAGTAAATGTATTGATAATATTTTCACTGATATACACCGGAATTCCTATGAAACAGATACAATAAATTATCAACTATCAGATCATCTGGCACAGAGATAAGACATTAACCGGGGAGGAGCGATCAATCGAATAAAGTACAAACATGTTCGGGTTATCAATGATGAAAATACTCGCATATTTCGGAACAAATTAGAAATCATTGATTGGAGTTTTGTTCATGTGGGATCGATCCATGATTCATACAGGAGATTTCATGAGTTTATAATGAGTGTCTATAATGATTGTTTTCCAGAAAAAAGAATAACTATAGGGAAGCCACGGCGGAGAAAATGTTGGGAAAATAAAGAATTAATTGAACTCAAGAAACAAATAGATGCGGCGCAAACTATATATGAAGTGAAAAAAGACGAACACTCGAAAAGATTGTACATTGAATTGAAACGGCAGTATAAAATTTTAATAACAGATATTATAAAAAATGAAGATATTAAATTAATTAATGAATCAGAAAACAAAAGTCAGGGTATATGGAAGGTCATAAATTCAAAGCTGAGAATCAAAGACAGCGTAAATTCAGAGACACTGACGGAAGAAGATTTCAACTTGTATTTCTCGCAGATTGCAGAAAAATTAACTGGACAGAATGGAGATCAATTTCAGAGCGCAAAATTGATGAATAAATAGAGAGTGAGATATTCTGGCTCTTTTTTCTGTCCCCAACAACCCCTGAGGAAGTCAAAGATGTCGTCTCAGAAATGAAAAATAAGTATTCGCAAGATGTATATGGTTTTTGCGTTAAAACTCTGAAAGCAATCATTCACTATGTGGCCGGCCCTCTATCAGAACTCATAAACGATTGTTTCCGGCAGGGTTACTTTCCTGAAGAACTGAAGGTCGCTAGAGTAATCCCAGTACATAAAAAGGGTGATCGTGATATAGTTGGAAATAACAGACCTATATCGATACTGCCAGCTCTATCCAAATTTTCGAGTCCCTCCTGAGGCAGAGGTTGGTGGCATTTCTGGAGGGCCACTCTCTGCTGAGCCAACATCGACATGGCTTCAGAACAGGTAGGTCCACAACTACTGCACTAACTCAGTTGATAGAGTTCATAACTCGTGCATTTGATGAGGAAAAAGAGGTCAGGTTATCATGCGTGGACCTGAGCAAGGCTTTCGACTGTGTGAACCATGATAAATTGCTCGGTAAGCTAGAAGGTATGGGTGTCCGGGGCCCCGCATTGGGTATGTTGAGATCATATCTGCAGGATCGCTACCAGATTGTGGACCCAGATGGAAAAAGATCCTCGAGAAAAAAAATAATCTCCGGTGTGCCTCAAGGATTCTTGTGGATCATTATTCATTTTTAAATTCAATCTTTTCGAAAGAAAAGTTGTCAACCGTTCTGGTTTTTCATCGGCGAAGTTAATGTTGAAATCGCCAGCCAAGATAAGTGGAAATTTATTACCATTTGTACCAAGTATTTTCGACTCTTCTTCAGTATACTCCAGTTAAGTGCGATGAATAAAATGCTCTACCTTGTCCAATTTTGGATTCGGAGAAATGTAAATTGCTACCATGACTATGTGTAGGCCATTTCTAAGTTTGTATAAGCATGCACAAATATCTCCAACAAATGAGCGTCTCACATTAACATCGCTAACGTCTTCAATATTTATTTCAATATTCGGAGTCATAATATTGGTAACATTATTACTATTTTGATAAATAGCTACCCCTTCTTTTGGAACAGTATCTCGTTTGAATTGAAATTAGGTATTTCAATCGGATTATCACGCGTCATGCATGTTCCGGTAAGAAGTAACACATTGTTCTGTCTCGTAACTGAATCTTGTAAATCGTATTTGTGACTATGTAAACTTTGGCAATTTCCAAATTAGTGACACACAGTGATAATTCGAAATATCTCGAAAACTGAATGGGCACAAAATTCGTGACTTACTGCACAAAATGGCACAAAATAGACACAATTTACCGAAAAAAAAAATTTCTAAAAATCCATATGTGAGTCACCAACTTGACGCTTGATTCAAAGAAAACTCGATATATCTCGAAAACTGATTGGGCACAAAATTCGTAACCTACCGCACAAATTGGCACAAAATACAGACAATTTATCGAAAAAAGAAAATTTCCAGAATTCCATATGTGAGTCACCAACTTGACGCTTGATTCATAGCGAAAACTCGAAATATCTCGAAAACTGGCACAAAAAAGACACAATTTATCCAAAAAAGAAAATTTCCAAAATTCCATATGTGAGTCACCAACTTGACGCTCGACTCATAGTGAAAACTCGAATTATCTCGAAAACTGAATGAGCACAAAATTCGAAACTTACTGTACAAATTGGCACAAAATAGACACAATTTATCGAAAGAAGAAAATTTCCAAAATTCCATATGTGAGTCACCAACTTGACGCTTGACTCAGTGAAAAGTCGAAATATCTCGAAAACTAAATGGGCACAAAATTCGTAACTCACGGCAAAAATTGGCACAAAATAGACACAATTTATCGAAAAAAGAAAATTTCCAAAATTCCATATATGAGTCACAGCTTCAAGTTGGTGACGTCACAATGAAAACTCGAAATATCTCGAAAACTGAATGGGCACAAATTGGCACAAAATAGACACAATTTATCGAAAAGAGAAAATATCCAGAATTCCATATGTGAGTCACCAACTTGACGCTTGACTCAAAGAGAACTCGAAATATCTCGAAAACTGAATGGGCACAAAATTCATAATATACGGCACAAATTGGCACAAAATAGACACAATTCATCGAAAAAAGGAAATTTCCAAAATTCCATATATGAGTCACAGCGTCAAGTTGGTGACTCATAGTGAAAACTCAAAATATCTCGAAAACTGAATGGGCACAAAATTCGTAACTTACGGCACAAATTGGCACAAAAAAGACACAATTTATCCAAAATAGAAAATTTCCAAAATTCCATATGTGAGTCACCAACTTGACGCTTGACTCATAGTGAAATCTCGATCTATCTCGAAAACTGAATGAGCACAAAATTCGTAACATACGGCACAAATTGGCACAAAATAGACACAATTTATCGAAAAAAAAATTTCCAAAATTCCATATGTGACTTGACGCTTGACTCAGTGAAAACTCGAAATATCCTGAAAACTGAATGAGCACAAAATTCGTAACATACGGCACAAATTGGCACAAAATGAGCACAAAATTCCAAAAATATTTCTACATCAAAATTCCACATATGAGTCACAGCGACAAGTTGGTGACTCATAGTGAAAACTCGAAATATCTCGAAAACTTAATGGGCACAAAATTCGTAACATACGGCACAAATTGGCACAAAATGAGCACAAAATTCCCAAAATATTTTCATATCGAAATTCCACTAGTGAGTCACCAACTTGACGCACCTAAGCCAGTTTATATTTTCCCGTGTTCAAGATTAAATCGATCGCGTCCAGTTTATTGCTCAGACTCTGGATATTGATATTCAATATTGCGTCACATTTTGAGTATGAGGGTTTGCTTGATTTTGCTAGGTTCATTTTTCTATTTTTCGCTCGTTCTGTATCCTCGAAAAAATTTGAAGCGTTTCACGACCACGCCTGAGGGCCAGTTGTGTGGCCTGTAAAGTTCGTCCACAAGTGATAAGCTCGCACCTATTTTGAATGAGGAACTGTTAGATGTTTTTCGTTTAGAAAGTTTTTCAATTAAGAATTCCTCATCTGGGAATTTTTCTTTCAGGTGTTCCTGTATTTGAGGTTCTTGTACTTTCTCGCTCACACGACCTACGTATATCCATGCCAGCCTATGTGCACACGAGAAAGTTGACGATCCTGTACTAGTTCCAATAACACCCATTTTGTTTTTATCTCCTTTTGTTTTTTCCATATCCGTGTGATCCACTTTTGATCTATCAAGGTGATTCTTTTTATCCTTTTCAGGTTGTGATGCAGGATCCTTTGATAGTTGATCAGTTTACTTCAGACTGATTTTGGTGATTATGTAGTGTTCTTGAGACTTTCGGGATAGATCTTTCACAGTTTTCTGCATTTCTTTTAGTTTTTTTATTCTTCACCTGTTTATATTCTACCTCGGTTTCAACATTCACTGCAGGTTCTTTCAACGTGCAGGAAACGTTTTCTTCGATAGAAATAAGATGTTGTCTATGTTTTTTGGATCTTTCTCTCGAGGAAGCATTCATAGATGGCGGTTGTGATCTGCTTTCCTCTAATTTTTCCAATAGAGATATATGCTTTTTCAAAACCTCGACTTTATCTTGCAGTTCCACTATACGATCTGATTTTTCATCTATTAGTCTATTCAGAAATCTTACTTCTATTTCTTGGTCATTCTCTATATTTTTTATTGGGACCACACAACCATCCGCAGGAATATCCTCAGTTTGCATTTCTCGGAAGTGTTCATCCACATTTTCTGGTTGTTGATGACTGATCGACTGTTAAGATTGAGTTCATTCAATTCTGAAAGATGTTTTTTCAGCTTGATTATTTCAGTATCCTTTGCTTCACACTGACACTTTGTAGAGGTTATGTTTTCACAACAAACTATCTTTCCATCACTTCCGACATAAATACCGCAAATTTTGAGTAGGCAGCTTGGATGATAAGTCTTTTCATATTAAGAACAGCAAACGGACAATTTCACCCCTTTGGCACATCTATTGCAGGTATTTTCTCCACTGATTTCCGTTTTCGGCGACATTCTTTACGATCTCAGAGACAAAAAATTCTACAAATTCTATCGGTGACCTTGGGGATATATGGTAAGATAGCTCATCCATTGGGGGTGAGTTGTGATGTGTTATCTTCACGTGTGGAAAGTTTTGGTCTTATTGCCCTCTGAATTTCCTAAGCATTATATCCGTTAGCGACGAATGCATGCTGTAGACGTTCAAGTTCATCCTCCAGAAATTCCGGCTCGCACAATCGTCGGGCTCTGTCTACGAGTGTTTTTATAACTCCTCGTTCCTGTTGAGGGTGATGATTAGACTGCTTGTGTAGATATCTGTCAGTGTGGGTTGGTTTTCTATAAACCCTGTGTCCTAGCTTCCCATTAAGCTTTCTAGTAACCAAAACGTCTAGAAAGGGTATAGCACCTTTTTTTCACTTTCCATAGTGAATTGAATACTTGCGTGCCTACTGTTAAGATGGGATAGGAAAGCATCAAATTCTTCAAGTCCATGACTCCAAACTACAAAAGTATCATCCACATAACGTAGCCATGTGGATGGTTTCTTTGTTACTGCTTCAATTGCACTTTGTTCGAATTTTTCCATGAAGAAATTTTCAATTGCAGGACTTAGGGGGTTTTCCAAGGCGCAACCGTTTATTTGCTCATAGAATTCGCCTTTCCACTGAAAATAGCTGGATGATAGGCAAAGTTCGAAGAGCTTTGTTATGTCATTCGGGAATAACTCAGACACGTAGTTGAGCGATTCCTTGATGGGAACTAGTGTGAACAAAGACACAACATCAAAACTAACGAGTCGGTCATTCGGTCCCAACTGAATGTTTTGCAGTTTTTCTACAAACTGAGTAGAGTCCTTGACGAAAGTGTCCGTATTTCCTACATAAGGTCTCAACATAGTCGTGAGAACTTTGGCTAGGTCGTATGTTGGTGAATCGATGGTTCTAACACTAAGTCTCAATGGGACATTTTCCTTGTGAATTTTCGGAAGTCCGTATATACGCGGAGCCCTTGCTTCACTCTTACAAATCGTCTTTTCAAGTTCTTCATCCGGAGAAGAAACTTGTCACTCGTCACTATCGACGAGGAAATCGGACAAATACAGAATGATCTAGTAGGAACCTCAACACCAACAGACTGGACTTCTGTCGATAACATAACAAGGAAATTCATGGAGGGGCGAATGTACAGTAATACTATACGCCTCAAAAATAAATTCTCACGATTGCAGGAATGATCTGTTTCTTCAGTTCCGAACAGGAAAGAAACTGTTGTTAACTTATCCAAGAGGACATTAACACCAGAGGAGAAATCCATCCTTGAAAAAGGAAACAATTTCTCCATTCGAACTAAACAAATTCCTGTAGAGAATATAATAGCCAATGTTGAGGCGGCAATTCGGTCCTTACCTGAGGCTACGGCTGAAGAAGTGAGGACTGAAGCCTCAAGAATCATCAGGAAGGCTAAACCTACAAAAAATAATATAAATTTCAGGGAACACCAAGCCATAAAGAGTCTCAATGATGATACATCTATTATGATCCTTCCAGCTAACAAAGGAAACGCGACGGTAATGATGGACACCTCTGACTATGATTCCAAAATGGGGGCGTTGTTAGACCCCTCATACTACAGGAAACTTAAAAGAGATCCTACGTCGTCCAGGCTCAGACAAGCAAAGGCTCTTATTAAAGTTTCTTCTCTCGATGAAGAACCTAAAAAGAGGAATTGCAACAGTGGAGCAAGGGCCCCGCGTATATACGGAATTCACAAGGATAATGTCCCATTGAGACCTATTGTTAGTACTATCGATTCACCAACATACGACCTAGCCAAAGTTTTAACGACTATGTTGAGACCTTGTGTGGGAAATACGGACACTTTCATCAAGGACTCTACTCAGTTTGTAGAAAAACTGCAAAACATTCAGTTGGGACCGAATGACCGACTCGTTAGTTTTGATGTTGTGTCTTTGTTCACACTAGTTTCCATCAAGGAATCGCTCAACTACGTGTCTGAGTTATTCCCGAATGACATAACAAAGCTCTTCGAACTTTGCCTATCATCCAGCTATTTTCAGTGGAGAGGCGAATTCTATGAGCAAATAGACGGCTGCGCCATGGGAAACCCTCTAAGTCCTGCAATTGCAAATTTCTTCATGGAGAAATTCGAACAGAGTGCAATTGAAGCGGCAACAAAGAAACCATGCACATGGCTACGTTATGTGGATGATACTTTTGTAGTTTGGAGTCATGGACTTGAAGAATTTGATGCTTTCCTATCCCATCTCAACAGTAGGCACCCAAATATTCAATTCACTATGGAAATTGAAAAGGATGGTGCTATACCCTTTCTAGACGTCTTGGTTACTAGAAAGCCTAATTGGAAGCTAGGACAGAGGGTTTATAGAAAACCAACCCATACTGACAGGTATCTACACAAGCAGTCCAATCATCATCCACAACAGAAACGAGGAGTTATAAGAACACTCGTAGACAGAGCCCGACGATTGTGCGAGCCGGAATTTCTGGAGGATGAACTTGAACATCTACAGCATGCATTCATTGGATTTCGAGCCGCTCACTCTACAGTACAGCAAACCCACAGAATAAGTCACGCATTGAACGAAGCACTGGAACAGAAAAAATACTGCACGTCCGTCTTTTTTGACGTGAGTCAAACCTTCGATAAGGTATGGCATCCAGGATTACTGTATAAGATAAAAAAATTCATTCCCTTAACCTACTTCAAACTCTTAAAATCCTACCTGGACAGTAGACAATTCCGAGTAACAGTGAATAATGAAACAACCGTCAATTTTCCAATAATATCCGGAGTACCACAAGGAAGTGTTTTAGGCCCCCTACTGTATCTGCTATACACAGCAGATCTACCTACCAATCCTCACACGGTGTTGGGCACATTTGCAGACGATACTGCCGTCCTGGCTAGCGATGAGGACCCAGAAGAAGCCCAGAAGAACCAAATAGACCTAAAAGTTAAGGAATTGCACTGGCTTATCGGTAAGAAATCCAAATTAAGACTGGAGAATAAACTCCTTATATACAAAGCTATCATAAAGACAATCTGGACATATGGAATCGAGATCTGGGGATGTACCAGTAAATCAAACATGGCAATTATTCAAAGAAGTCAGTCCAAAATCCTCAGAATGATCACAAACGCACCATGGTATGTTTCAAATCAAACATTACATGAAGACTTGAAAGTACCATACGTGAAAGACGTCATCAAGGAAAAAAGCGAGAAACATCACACGAAGCTAGAGGGCCACATGAATCTTTTACTCCACCCACTGAATGAAGTGCGAAACGACAGGCGACTGAAAAGAAAATGGCCAGCAGATCTGAAAGAGATGTGAAGAGGAACTGCCACTGGGCAGGAACCCATAACGACATTTGAGAGCATGCAGCTCTGAAGCCAGCAAATGAGCTTTCAGAATGTACTTACATATTCTGATTGCTTGTAATATGATAATAAAAAAAAAATTCATCGCTAACGGATATAATGCTAAGGAAATTCAGAGGGCAATAAGACCAAAACTTTCCACACGTGATGATAACACATCACAACTCACCCCCAATGGAAGAGCTATCTTGCCATATATCCCCAAGGTCACCGATAAAATTGGTAGAATACTGAAGAGGCACAATATAGAGACTGTCTATAAGCCAACTCAAAATCTTGGCCAAATGATCAGAACTACCAAAGAAAAAGTCGACCCCATCTCTCAACCCGGTATTTACAGGATACCTTGTGACTGCGGCAAAGTCTACATTGGTACAACGAAGCGAAGTATCAATACCAGAATTAAGGAGCATAAACGATGCTGTTGACTCCATCAGACAGAATAATCCGCACTATCGGAACATGCTCTAACAGATGGACACAATATTGTTTTCTCAAAGTCCGAGGCTATTTCGAACATCAAAAGTTTCTATCCTAGGATGAACATGTAAGCCATTGAGATATATAAACATAAGAACAACATGAACAGAAGGGAAGAAACTCCTTTGGTACATAACGCATGGTTGCCGGTGTTGGAAAAGACAAAAATCAAGCCACTACGAAGTGGGAGCGATGGACCAATCGACATCGCGCTCGTAAACTCACCACCTTCTCCCGCCAATGATCAGGGTATAAGTTGGGCCAACGGATCGAATCCAGCATCACTTTCGGAAATTCAGCGGTCGAGTTACAACCTCAGACCAAGAATCCTCTGAAGATGCCTACCGCAGTTGTGGGCGAAACGTTAGGTGAAATGATTCCTAATGGACGGCCAATAAGCCCGGAAGACTCTCTTAATGTCAAATTGTTATTTTGCGGAAAAAAAGTTTTTTGATGTTTGTTCCAATTCTTCATTAGCTTTTCTCAATTTACTCATATTCGTCTATGGATAAACATAAAACATATTACAATAATTGTTGATCTTTCTCTTAATTTTCGTGATATTTCACGAAATTATCGATATCTCGAATTAATCTTATGTTCTACGTGCCCCATATCATATGAAATTATTATATTTATATATGAAACATATGAAACGATATTGTAATAAGCAACTTACAAAAAGTTGGTTATCTTCAGAGGTAGTTCCTCTGAAGATGCCTACCGAAGTTTTAGGTGAAACGTTAGGTGAAATTATTCCTAATGCACAACGGCCAATAAGCCCGGAAGACTCTTTTAATATCTTTTATTCATAATTAATCGTCAAGTGACGGAGACCTTCAGGAAATATCAAGAGTTGTTGAAGTCCCAAGAATATAGCATATTTTGAAGAGGTGTTCTTAGACTTTAACGATGCACAATTATTCAACATTTTCGAGTGGCCAATATAGCTAAGGAATTGTATCATGAAAATAAACACACAGATCTTTGATTTCAAGAACGTTCGCAGTGAGGTAAGGTCAGAATCTGTTTGTATATAGAGCCTAGTTCATTAACTGGACTCCAACGAACCGGTTCGGAATTGGACCCGCGAACAAACCTTTTTTGACCAAGATATAGAGTTTGTGAAAAAAAGACTTGTAAAGTTAAAGAGTTAGCAGCTTGGCTCCACGTGAGATCTGATAACTTTTTGATATGTGAGAAATGCGGTCTCGTCTTGGCAATATTTTACATGAAAATGTTTTTGGTTGGATTGAATTTACAGGACTTCTACGTTGTATTCGTTGTGAAAAAATGAATTCTTGTATTTGTAATAATTCATTCCATTGTAAGCGGAACTGTTCCTACCACAGAAATTGGGGTACTGTAAGATTTTATTGAATATAACAGGAAATTACTTATGTGCCTCTTCAAATTAGAATTTCGTGTTCTTGTAACTCTATTCTTGTAATGGTTAGAAGTTGCAAGATTATTTTCTGATATTTTTTCAGTGTAGTGGAATAATATAAAATATATCTCATCAGATGGATTAATGACTATAATGTATTTTTTTTTCGATATTGGTACATCAATAATTATTTTCAATTTGACAGGGCTCAGCGAATCCTACTTCCAAGACGGATGTCATTATTTGAGCGAGATCAACTATCTTCACGACTTTGAAAGTCAATGTGTGCAAATGCTTTATGAAAATAATGAATTTTTGAAAGCAGATACATATGGAACAATTCTTTTCGTAGCTCAACCAGAGAGATTTGATGAGATTTCACTGAAAAATAACCTCCTGGTAAGTACCTTCAATTTTAAAACTTCATACTCAAAATCAATCTGACGGTTCTTCTTAATTCATTGCCCTTCTAAGGGATTCGAGAGGAAAGGACCTGTCAACATTTTATTATCAGAATGAAACGACAGGTACTTCGGTGTAACATTTATTCATGCAGGACCCGAGTACCTTTGACACTAGTGTCAAATGATGATTATCTAGGTAATTATCAAAGTTTCCCGTCCAGGAATAACATAATAGGATGAATAGGAATATTAAGTACAATCAGAACAAAACAGTCATCAGAAAAAACAGTCAGACCAAAAGACAAAATTCATGAAAAATCTAACAAGGTTCAGATACATTTATGTCTCTGAGCTTCGTTTGTTACGCAGAAAAGTTCAGATTTCAAAATCCTCGTCAAGATCAAACTAACAAATGTTCTGGGAATGAAATAAACTAGGACAACATGTTTTCTGCTTGCCGTGTAGGGTTTCGCTTTCTCTTCATTTTTATGTTGAACAAAAACCTTTTCAGAATTGAACTCAGAATATCGATCAGTTTTATTTATTCACTACCTTGCTAGGAGCAAAAGAAGTTAAGGATTTTTCTTCAGACTCTACGTTATCTAACATCTTACAACTAAGAATGAAATAAGAATAAATGTTTTTCAAAGAAACTAGACAGGTTGCTAAGGTAAGGTCTAGAAATTTGTATGTGTACAAAATGGAAACATCCTAGTCCAAGAGGAAAGGACGATTCATCTAGGATACTGCTGATAACTGATCAGACTTTTTTGATTAAATTGTTGGTTGGCTCATCACCTTCCTACTGTCGATATCAATCTTACTTTGCGATAGATGTGAATGTTTATTACCGGAATGTTCGTGGTCTGAGGATCAAAGTAGAGATCTTCAAATTGAATTCCGTGGCAAATTTTCATGACTTTATATCCGTAACTGTATCGTGGTTGAACGAGAATATTCGTGATAGTGAATTGGTGGACATCGATCAGTATATCTATTGAAATATTTTCTGGGAGGTCTTTGCATTATCCTGAAAGTTTTATAAGGGTTTTCTTTCCCAGTTTCTGAAAAAAGAAATGATTAAAAATTTTTAAAATAATAGAAGAAAGGCCCCTGCGTGAAACTTGAGCACGAATTTGTCAGGGGTCAAAACTTTATGAAAAATTGTTGCCTAACAATAAACAAAGAGAAAACACTTCGAACTCTGAAGCGTAACGTTTCGAAGTCTAAATCAGACTCGTTCGTCAGACAAATTATATCTTTCATTCGACAGCAGAATTCAATGTTTATTGAAAAATCAAAATATTCCGACGATTCTGCAGTTGAATGAAATATATAATTTGTCTGACAAAGGAGTCTGATTTAGACTTCGAAAAGTTACGCTTTAGAGTTCGAAGTGTTTTCTCTTTGTTTATTGTTGATGGTTTTTCCTGAAACCAACCAAAGTTGAAAAGGAATATTCTAATATTATTGATACTTCTTTCTTTTGTGGACTCCTGAAGTACAACAACATTCTGAACTCTAGCTCGAGACCAACTCTTGTAAAGTTAAGATCCTAGAACGTTGTGATAAACCGATCATACCTGGGGATGCCTTTCATCCGGCATTTGAATTCCTTTCCGATGTTAATCGTATCGAGATACTCACACCAGCCACTCCTACTATTTTAAATTTCAAAAAGGCTCTTCCATAAGTGAAACTCCATGGAATGACAATGAAATATTAATCAGCCAAGATGTAGAATTTTGGATAATGATATTTTTTATTTTTTCTTCAACACATAAGTCTACAAATCATCTATATATATATATATATATATATATATATAAATATACAGGGTGTTTCAAAAAATGGTGACCCCCTCTCTAGGATAGATGGAAAACTGAAAAATATTAGGGGTTTGTTCAGTAAAAAATTTTCGTAACGCCATCCGTATTAAAGGTACAGGGCGTTGAAAAAGAAAAAAAATATACACATTTTTTACGATTTTGCCGAAACTACTGGCAACATTGTAATGAAATTTTATACGCATATGTTTTGGAAGCTGATACATCTAATGAATGTATTTTGATGTCTAACTCTCATAGAGGGCGCTAGTTACACGGTTCGTACCAAGTTATTTTGAACATAAACCTCTTGATATTAGATTTATTAAGCTTAATTTTGAGCGATATTAAACATCGCAACGTTTTCGGAATATGTTGATTTGAAAATTATAAAGTAACAGTCGATGCTGATATAAAGTAATGATGAATGTATTCATTGAACAAAAAATCACAAGAAAATAAAAAAAGGTAATAACATAAAATAGAATCAAAGTCGAGTAGGTGTTAAAAATGTCCTCCGTTTTCACGAATACACAATTCTATTCTTTTTTTCTAAGGAATCCATTAATCTTCTTAACGGTAGGGAGTCAGCCATGAGGTCATTGAAGTGACAGTGACTTCTGTTCTTCAATTTTTGAGGTTAATTTACCTCTGTTGCATAATTTTTTCTGTTTAATTTGAGGTATTGAAATCTCATGACCGAGGATTCCAAAGAATCGAAGCTTCTGAACCTCTACCAACTCATCGATTTGAAAAATGGTTACTCAACCGATTACGACACCTTCTATCAATGTGGGGTAGAGATCCATCGTGCATACTGATTAATAATAATAATAATAAATAATGACTTTATCAATACTTTACACCAGCATCGGTTATGACTTCATAATTTTCAATTCAGAATATCTCGAAAACGGAGCACAGTATCAAGTTTCATCAAGAGTACCTTTTTGGTGTAGAATTGAACGATGATTAATATAGCTCAAAATTTTGCTCAATAAATCTAATATCAGAAGAGGTTTATGTTCAAAACAGCTCGGTACGAACCGTGTAACAAGCGCCCTCTATGAGAGTTAGACATCAAAACACATTCATTAGATGTATCAACTTCCAAAACATATTCTTATAAAATTTCATTACAATGTTGCCGATAGTTTCGGCAAAATCGTAAAAAATGTGTATAGTTTTTCCTTTTTCAACGCCCTGTATCTTGAATACGGATGGCGTTACAAAAATTTTTTACTGAAAAGTCCCCTAATATTTTTCAGTTTTCTATGTATCCTAGAGAGGAGGTCGCCTTTTTTTGAAACACCCTGTATATTAGACTATTTCAAAAAAATCGACATGTTTCGTTTTCACGAAACCCCCCCCTAATTATCTTCAGGGTATCGAAAAGAGACCCTAATGAAAATATCAGCTTCAAATAATAATATTTAGAGGTCGATCATCATTTATTTCTATTTCCCCTACTAATAGCAGGGAAAAAATTTCTTTTTTCAATAAAAAATTCCTAGAGCAGAAACCAATAGACGGATTTCATTGTGTGATACATTTTCGTGTAGACAATCAGATACTCTACAAAAATTGCCCTTACGATATTTCGATAAAACGGCTCCTTCAAAAGTTATTCGATTCGATGCTCTTATTGAGGTATTTTTGAGGAAAAAAATTATTCAAAAAAATCGATTCTGTTTGTTTTCACGAAACTCCATTTCTTATTATCTTCAGGGTATCGAAATAGGGCGTCTCTGAAGATATTAGCTTTGAATATTAATATTTAGAGGTCGCTTAGCTATGATTTCTATTTCCGCTGTTGATAGCAGAAAAAAATTTTCTTTTTCCAATAAAAAATTTTTTCTTCACGAACCAATTGACGGATTCCACTGGGTGATACATTTTCGTGTAGGGAACTAGATGCTCTACGAAAATGTCTCATACGATATTTCGATAAAACCGCTCGTTCAAAAGATATTCGAACTTTTTCTTCAAAAACACCTCTATATTAATACCTATATTGAGGTATTTTGGAAAAAAAGTTCAAATGACTTTTGAACGAGTGGTTTTTTCGAGATATTGTATGAAACATTTTCGTAGAGTATCTAGTTCCCTACACCTAAATGTATCATATAGTGGAATCCGTCTATTGGTTCGTGAACAAAAAATTTTTTATTGAAAAAAGAATTTTTTTTCCTGCCATCAGCAGCAAAAATAGAAACCATCGATGAGCGACCTCTAAATATTAATATTCAAAGCTAATATTTTCACAGACGCTTTTTGGCGTCTGTGATGATTAGAAGATGATTAGAAGGCGGGTTGCATGAAAACAAGTAAAGTCGATTTTTTTGAATGATTTTTTTCTTCAAAAATACCTCAATATTGGCATCGAATCGAATAACTTTTGAAGAGGCCGTTTTATCGAAATATCGTAACGGACATATTTGTAGTGTTTCTGATTGCCTACACGAAAATGTATCACACAAAGAAATCCGTTTATTGGTTTGTGTTCTAGGAATTTTTTATTGAAAAAAGAAATTTTTTCCCTGCTATTAGTAGGCAAAATAGAAATAATTGATGAGCGACCTCTAAATGATATTATTTGGAGCTGATATTTTCACACAGGTCTTTTTTCGATACCCTGAAGATAATCAGGGGGGTTTCGTGAAAACAAAAAAAGTCGATTTTTTTTAATATATATATATATAGATATATATATAATTATGTATTTTGGGTTGAAGACACCGTTTTTAAAAACAGTTTTATTTAGGAACAATGAGATGATACAGCAATGATACAATTATTCTTAAGAGACAGATTATTCTTGAATGACGAATTATTCTTAACTGACAAATTATTCTTCAGAGATATTTTCATATCGCACTAATTTATACCTTCGGTATTACGATGCATTCAACAATGAGATAAGAGACACGTGTGCTTAGTCAGCTAAAGTCAACATGGTCATATTCAGAAGCTAATGAGAATACAATGTATGGAATATATCAGAATACAGGGGGTGTATTACATAATTATATATATATATATATATATATATATATATATATATCTATATATATATTAAAGTTATGCCAAACCAGGAAATTCCTGTGGAAAAAAAATAATGATAATAATTATAATAATAATAATAACTTTATTCACCAAGAATCATTACATCAATTTATAAGGAAACTGAGAAAAAAAAAACAAAGGAATTAACAACCAGAAATAAACTCTTTGATACTGTAAGGCTGAAGCAAAAGCTTGTGGATCTCTCCCCGAAACAATTTGAAATTATTCAATTCAGGGATAAATATCGGCAAGGCATTAACAAAGTTGATAAGTGATAAATCCGCAGCTGTTTTACTTCGCTTTACGAATGTAAATAAACGAATATCAATACTTAAACAGCGGAAATTTCTTAAGAATACCGGGATAAGCATGAAGGAAGATCTAACTCAAAATCGAATAAGACTGATTGGAGCTGCAAAGAAGATTTATGGCGAGAAAAACACCTGGTGTCTCAATGGCAATGTTTACGTCAGATTTGAAGGACGAGTGCACCGTGTTGAAGATGAGAAGGACCTTATGTTAAGAAAATGATAGTGTCTGTATCACTGTTTTTTGCTAGTTTTTCTTACCTTACTCATTATTTGATAATAAGGGATAAATATTGATTTTTCTTTTCTTTTCATTCATTGTAATTGGACCCAACGTTGGAACACTATCTTTCGGTATTATCGTTGTGTCTCATTTCATTACTATTTAACTTCCTTTGTTCTATTTTTTTACTTATTCTGTTTCATTTTTAGTTTTTTTTTGATCGGTCTCTTCACTGGATCATGCATATTGCCCATGTGAATGTTAGATCATTGTTGGTGAATTTCGACTCATTTAAGGATCATATTTCCCATCTGAATATCATTGGAGTAACAGAGACTTGGTTGAATAACGACATTAATTTTGAAGCTGTGAGTATTCAGGGATATAAGTTTTGTGGCAAGAATAGTCTAGAACGACGTGGTGGAGGAGTGGGAATTTATGTTAAGAATGGTATCAACTTTAGAGTCTTATTTGGATACCTTGGATTTTGTTGAGCATATTTGGGCAGAGATAACTCTGAAGAATGAGAGATTAGCTATAGGTATTGTCTATAGACCACCAAATTCGAACTCGCAGCAATTTTTAACTCATTTACACTGAGTTGCAGGAACGTCCATTAAATTTAATGCCGCCTCAATTCTCCATTAAACGGAGTATCCATGGCTACCGTCTATGGATATTCCGTTTAAGGGAGAATTAAGGCGGCATTAAATTTTAATGGACGTTCCTGCAACTCAGGGTTAGAGTACTACCTCATGGATGTCCACACAAGGTATGACGATGTGATTTGTATGGGGGACTTCAATATGAACGAGTTGGATGGGGGTAGTTTGTCTTCTCAATTATTGAATGTTTTTCTCAGCATACGATATGATACAGCTCATAGATGAACCTACCAGAATTTCGGGAAATTCTATTTCCCTTTTGGACCTAGCGTTCACAAATTTGAAAGATTTCACCGACGTTCATGTGGTTGATGGTGGTATCCCAGACCATTTCACATTCTCCTTCAGTTTTGTTCGAGAAGCGTCAGTACCTCAGTCGACGGACTTTTACTTTAGGCCCATTAGGAATATTGATTTGACGGAATTTCCAATTGACCTAGAACAGCTACCTTTTCATTATATTTTCCGTACAGAAAATATCGATGACAAGGTGAATCTCTTAATCTCCCTTATCTTGTGTGTTTTTGATAAACAAGCACCTTTGAAAAAATACACGGGTAGAAAACGTACTTATGCTCCGTGGATAACAGAAAACATCCTTTTTTTGCAGAAATTGCGGAATAAAGCTCTCGAAAGCTATAAGGAAACTAAAAACCTTACAGCTTATAGCTACTATAAGCAATTACGGAATTTCAGCTGCTATCCGTAAAGAGAAGAGAGTCTATTCAAATCAAAAATTTAGTCATTGTATCTCAGAAACAAAAGAAGATGGAATATTTATGTTTGTGGATTTAAAAGTTTTACAAAAAAGTGACACAGGGTCTCGAAAACCGCATGACTCTATTTTCAATAATAGGTGAGATATAATGCAGTCTCAACCAATTTAAGACACAGTGTACTACGCTTGAAACGGTTGTACTATATGATGAAGAAATTAATGATAACATATCAGATGATGATGAAGATTAATGATAAAACTTATTTTTTCATTCCCTCAGACGAACACATATATAAATTTCAGCCTTACAGAAAAAAGTTCATTTTTGTTCGTATTTTACACCTTTTTCGAGTCGCCTGGCAGGTACTTGTGCTCGTCGAAATCGCCTGTCAATTTTTTTTTTGAACTTCACAATGAATGAACAAAATCGTATGAAAGTTTCAAGCGTACAGGAACAAGTTTGTTTTTTAAATCTTTTTAACACTTTCAAAGATATAGATCTTGATGACGTGCAGGGGTGAGGGGTGCCAGGCGATGATTTCCGTCCTCAGCATGTTAGGAACTATCGCTATAAAAATTTCTAGCCTTACAGGCAAACCGTTACTCAAAAGGTTCACTAGCTCTCGTACTATATGATGCATTTCCTTTGATCTTTCCGGACTTATATTGACACCCGTTGTGGATCTCTTTTATCCTTGCTCACTGCAGTGTATAAATTATCGTAAAATCCGAATTTTTCCGAACATGTCCTTTTCGTCTCCGTCAATACAACAATGTCAATTTTTGAGTTTTTCGTTTCATGTATAACATTAATAACGAAAAGACCCTGAATGTCCTATGTACCGATATTCATAAAGCTCTTCCTATACTTTTTTCCATTTAATCCGTCCCGTCCAAGGCATGTTGCTGGAACTTCTGCCTTTCTATTCGAGAGAGGTGCCACGAAAGAAGAAGAACGATCATTTCCTATCATCAGACTATTTCAATAACAGTATTTTCATTTGAAACTTTAAGCATCACTCCAGGATTTCTCATTTTATTGATATCCATAATTTATCTGAATTCGACAAAACGAATGAAATATTAGATTTTATTTATTTTGCAGACCTGCTCGGAACCAGTCTGTTTGAAACCAGCACTAAAAATATGCAATGACTTTTTTTTGATGGACTGCAGAGACCTGGAATCAGCAGAATTCATTCTTGGATGTCATACGAAAAACAGACAACACGTTAGTTGTGTAAATATTGTGGATTCTCTGAAATTCATAGTTTTCCATAATGGTATGAACGGTATCAAAAATATTCACCTACACATACATATGGTTAATATCACTTATGAATTTGGCCAACATTACGGAATAAATCAGAAGTTATCAGTCGTATATAAATGGGATTCTATAAAGACAAATTATTCTGATATTCTCAGTGGAAATCCAGGGTACTTAATCGGAAGACCCATTATTGTAGGAACTTTGTTCAATGGCACCATCTTACGGAATTTGGATAGTTTCTTAGACAACTTCTTAGTTCTTCCTCAAGAAAATATGGGCATTTGCAAAATTGGAAAACATGCCTACCAGGCAATAGAATTTGGTTACAGCACAGTTTTGTTATGCACAATGAATGGGATGCGTACCGTAAGTAATGATTCTAAGCCAACTGATATCTGCAAACGAATGCAGGAGGATATTTTCAAATATTGGAGCATAATAAACCGGAATGGGTATCTTCTGAATAAAACCTACGGCCTATTTGGCAATGCAAATAATACAGTAAGGGAGGACTGGGGAGACATTCTTTTCGAGAAACAGCCAATGGTACGTATGATTTAAAAACTTAAATATAGTTAGAATAAATAAAAATAATTTGGTTTGTATTCAAGCATGACAGATCATGAAAAAAAATAATTTTTTTCAGCGAATTTTTTTTAATCAACTGTCGTTTTAAACACTGCTTCTGTAGAAAAATGGCCCTTCTTGCAAACAATACATTCAATATTTATGTATTGGACGAAGTTGCTGCTGCTTTTGTTATTCTCGTACACTTCAACAGCTTTACCTATATATGAGATTGAATCGTTTTTGTTGTGGGATTCCAAAGTTTGTTATGTGATTTTATCACACTTAACAATCTGAGACTGAGATTCCAATCATAAATGAGTTTTTAAAGTGACAAGTATTTTCAGACATATATTTTATAATCTACTGATACGAATATACATCAACTTCACAAATCACTCACACAGACCTATCACCAACTCATCTATATTTCTTTGAAGGGGTTAACAAGAAGGGGAAGTTAGTGGGGTCGTTAAACACATATAATATAACAAAATATTACAGCCAGAAAATCATCACTGTAAAATTGAATTTTTTAACTGGCAGGCTTTCGACAATTAAACCTGCGTTGCTAAGGAAACTCACAAGTGAGAACTTTTTTCCCGGAAAAAAGTTATTTCAAAAAGTAGTATTTTATAACCTGTCAATAAAGATAAAATGTCACATGAAAAAGAAATTTTTGCCCTGCTATTTATTGGAAGGGAAAATAGAAAAAAATTATTAATATTTGAAGCTGATATTTTCCCAGAGGTCTTTTTCGATACCCTGATAATGATTATGAGGGGCGTGCTAATTTCATGAAATCACGAAACGTCGATTTTTCTGAATAAATTCTTTGCAGTACTATTTGACAGGACGTAGAAATTATTGGGATTCAGCAGTAATTAAGAAAAAACTCTTTTTCTTCAAACTCGAGCTTTCGATATTTAATTTAATTTTTGAAGATGATAGGAATTTTACAAGAAACTAAAACTATCAAAAAAAGAACAGATATAGAACATACCAACATTATTTATTGTAATTTACTTAACATTGATAAAAATTAAAAAAAAATCACAAGACCGAAGCAATCACTCATTCTTGGAGTCAACTTAAAACACGATAAAACATATAATTATTTTATTATGTCTCAACTTTCCTGTCTGCACCCCAAATGATGTATGAATTACATTTATGTTGATCAGAACACAAAAATTGTTATTGTAAGAATAATATAAGTTATTAATTCAATGTGAGAACTTTGTACCAAATGTAAATACTATGGTTTAGGAAGATTTTCTCTGAATAAAATAAATTTCTATATTTTCACCGAAGAAAAAATGAATTTTGACAAATGTCATATAACTAAATTGAAACCTCAAACACGTCAAATAGTACATACATTTTTTTTTCTTCCATACATAAAACAAAACTAATGTTCATTTTCATATTTTCGAAAAGACTCACCTCTTGTATGTATTATGATTCAAAATCAACTGTTACATATTGTCATACTAATGTTTTTCTAGTTCTCCTGAAGATGAGATTAAATTAAATCTCGAAAGCTCGAGTTTAAAGAAAAAGAGTTTTTTCTTAACCTTTACTGCCAATATATATATATATATATATATATATATATATATATATATATACATATATATATATATATATATATATATAAACGCCTAACCAATTTTTGAAGATGTAATGTATATATATATGAGAAAGATATGAATATTGAGGGATCGGTAAAATACATGGATAAGATTTATTGGACATAACCCTCTGAAACTGAAATGAACCGTAGACAGCTGTTTCGGGCTATATATATATATATAGATATATATATATATATATATATATATACAGGGTGCACCAAATTCGACGGCCTATTAGGCGTTTCTGGAGAACCGGACCTATTTGAAATCTGAAAATTTAGATTATGCTATTGCTTCACATTATCTACCGATCTGAGATATTCTTGGAGCCTGACCACTTTCAGTTATACAAGGAGAGAAAAAAAAAGTTTCAAAAATTTTCTTTTTGTTTTTTATTGTCTTCGAATTTGATAGACTATGTTATTCTGAATACATTGGTGCTCAATTCGTTGCATTCGTCAAAATACTTTCCAAAATATCGAGAAAAAACTGAAGAAAAAAGGGAGATATGAGTATTCGGTATTATATTTGTTATTCCTAACCTAGATCTCGTAAGCACAAACCGTTTTCACATTTTTGAAGGCGAAGACTGTGAAAATATTGTACATTTTCAGAATTCCGAAAAACCACCCACAGGGTTTTCCAAAAGTTGGTTCAAAAATTGGGATCGAGATTGGCCCATAACTTTGGTTTTTCAAATTAGAACCCTATTTTTTATGATTGCGTTGGATTGTGCGAAGAAAAAGGGATGATAATGTTTCAACATGATAATGCTCCTAAAATTAATAATTCTTGAGTTATTCAGGATTTTCAAATTTCATGTCAAATTCATAGAATCTGTTTCATATCAACAATGACCTTGGTCATAGAAAATAAATTGTTCAAATAACTCACTAGTGACTACCTTTTTTCTGAATTCATTTATCAATGTTGATATGGAACAGATTTCATGAATTTCACGCTGTGTACTACATAAAATCAGAAAATCCTTAATAACTCAAGAATTATTAATTTTAGGAGCTTCAATACGTTAAAACATTATCATTCTTTTTCTTCGCAAAATCCAACGCAATCATAAAAAAATTGGGTTCTAATTTGAAAAACGAAAGTTATGAACCAATCTTGATTCCAATTTTTGAACCAACATTGGAAACACCCTTTGACAGGTTATTCGAAAATTCTGAAAATGTACAATATTTCACAGTCTTCGCCTTCAAAAATGTGAAGAAGGTTTGTGCTTACGATGTCTAGGTTAGGAATAACAAACATAATACCGAATACTCTTATCTCCCTTTTTTCTTCAGTTTTTTCTCGATATTTTGCAAAGTATTTTGACGAATGCAACGATTTGGGTACGAATGTATTCAGAATTGCATACTCTATCAAATTCAAAACGAAAAACAGAAAACAAAATTTTGAAAAATTGTTTTTCTTTCCCTGTATAACTGAAAGCGGTCAGGCTCCAAAAATATTTAAGATCGGTAGATAACTAAACAATGACAAAATCCCAATTTTCAGATTTCAAATAGGTCTCGTTCTCCAGAAAGGCCTGATAGGCCGTCGAACTTGGTACACCCTGTATATATATATATATATATATCAGACTGTTTCAAAAAAATCGACATTTTTTGTTTTCACGAAACCCTACCATAATTATCTTCAGGGTATCGAAAAGAGACCTCTATGAAAATATCAGCTTTAAATAATAATATTTGGAGGTCGCTCATCAATTATTTTTCCTACTAATAGCAGGGAAAAAATTTCTTTTTTCAATTAAAAATTCCTAGAGCAGAAACCAATAGACGGATTTCATTGTGTGATACATTTTCGTGTATACAATCAGATACTCTACAAAAATTACTCCTCCCATATTTCGATAAAACGGTTCCTTCAAAAGTTATTCGATTGGATGCTAATATTGAAGTATTTTTGAAGAAAAAAATTATTCAAAAAAATCGATTCTGTTTGTTTTCACGAAACTCTATTTCTTATTATCTTCAGGGTATCTAAAAAAGGCGTCTGTGAAGATATAAGCTTTGAATATTAATATTTAGAGGTCGCTCAGCGATGATTTCTATTTCCGCTGTTGATAGCAGGAAAAAATTTTCTTTTTTCAATAAAAAATGTTTTCTTCACGAACCAATTGACGGATTCCACTGTGTGATACATTTTCGTGCAGGGAACTAGACGCTCTACGAAAATGTCTCATACGATATTTCGATAAAACCGCTCGTTCAAAAGTTATTCGAACTTTTCCTTCGAAAATACCTGTATATTAATACCTTATATTGAGGTATTTTGGAAAAAAATTCAAATAACTTTTGAAAGAGTGGTTTTATCGAGATATCGTATTGAACATTTTCGTAGAGTATCTAGTTCCTTACACCAAAATGTATTATACAGTGGAATCTATCTATTGCTCCGTGAATAAAATTTTTTTTTATTGAAGAAAGAATTTTTTTCCTGCCATCAGCAGCGAAAATAGAAACCATCGATGAGCGACCTCAAAATATTAATATTCAAAGCTAATATTTTCACAGACGCCTTTTGTCGATGCCCTGAAGATGATTAGAAGGCAAGTTGCGTGAAAACAAGTGAAGTCGATTTTTTTTAATATTTTTTTTCTTCAAAAATACCTCAATATTAGCATCGAATCGAAAAACTTTTGAAGCGGCCGTTTTATCTAAATATCGTGAGGGACATATTTGTAGAGTATCTGATTGCCTACACGAAAATGTACCACACAACGAAATCGGTTGATTGGTTTGTGTTCTAGGAATTTTTTACTGAAAAAAGAAATTTTTCCCCTGCTATTAGTAGGTAAAATAGAAATAATTGATGAGCGACCTCTTAATGTTATCATTTGGAGCTGATATTTACACAAAGGTCTTTTTTCGATACCCTGAAGATAATTTAGGGGGGGTTTCGTGAAAACCAAAAAAGGCGATTTTTTTGAATCAGTCTAATATATATATATATATATATATATATATATATATATATACACAATATAAGGATAAATAATGAGGGATCGGTGAAGTACATGGAAAAGATTTAACAGACATAATCCTCTGAAACTAAAATGAACCGTAGACAGCTGTTTCGGGCTTTCGGCCCTCATCAGTACGGTGAAAAGTTGGAAATTGAAATCACATAACGGAGTCAACACAAGGGAGCCAGCCGCACATATGGGACATATGGGAACCGATTCGGAGATCCAGCGGTATATGTGGGGACCTTTGGTACTTTTTGGACCGGACCCAATAGTTTTATAGACGCTGTGGTATATGCGAGGACCGGTCCCAATTTGTTTCCATTGGTGTATAGGTAGATATGGGTACCGTTTCCGAAATAGATAAAACGGTAATTATTGGGACCAGTGTACATATCGAATACGGAATTTCTTGGTCAAGTAGAAATCTACTTGGGAATAACATTTTCATTCTTTCTGGAATTTTGATCTATAATGCATTAATAGTTTTTTGAATATTCCAATCATTTACAATTTTCCGCTCGTATGGATATTCATAAACACAGAAATACAAAATACCATCATAACCTAAGTTATATCTTTTGAATTTCTCAAGGATCGAATTGTATTCGAGTTACTCGAATATACACCATTTTATTGAAGATTCGAGAACGAAACAAATCAATCTGATGAAATTATCTCTTGTAATGGATACCATTTCCAGAATACTTAGATAAAATGGTTGTTATCAGGACCAGTGTACATTTAAAACAAGTAATTTCACGTGAAATACAGATATTCCTGCCTGCAAATAATATTTCCATTCTTTGAGGAATTTAATTTTCTAATGCTCGTATCGTTTGTTGGAGATTCCATTCATTTTCAATATTCTGCTAGTATCGATAGTTATACAAACAAAAAATGAAATAACAACCTGACTTATGCCTATGATCTTCCTTAAATAACAAACTGTATTCGAGTTACTGAAACATACAACATTTTATTGTGGTCTTACTCAAGATTTATCGTCCAAAAGAATAATTGATTTGAGCACGAAACGAATCAATCTGATGAAAGTATCTCTTGAAACACCTACGGTAGTTCTAGCTCAGGTTACCGTATATTAATTCACCAATGAAATACCCTGTATAGAGTACATCTCAAATTGCTTGATTTTGGGTGTTTTTGGTACTTCTAGACCAGATTTCGGAATTAGGCCATAACTTTTTCATTCTCGAAAACATCTAAAAACGATTGAAACTTTTAAGAACCATTTTTTCACTAGGAATATGACATCATATTCAGTTTTTTTCAATTTCTAGTTTATTGCGTTCGTATTTGAAATGAAAAATTTGTTATTTCATACTATATGAAAAAATGGAATTAAGTGCCTTATTTCCAGGGAAAAATTGCCTGTACTACCTTTAAGTCGTTTTCAGATATTTTCGTTAATGAAAAGGTAGTGGCATATTTTAGAAATCGATGACCATGATGGAACCTCAATCATACCCTTTCCTGACATCAAGCTCAACTTCAACCTTCAGCAAAAACGCAAGTTCTAAAAGTTTTGTTTGCATATGACTAATGTCGATTACAGAGAAACATTTTGAAAGCCAAAAAGTCGATATATACGAGTTACTCCCAGGGCCGTTTTTAACCTTTTGGAGGCCCTGGGCACATGAGGATAATGGGGCACCTACGAAGAATACCACATACAAAATAGAAATACAGAGGAATTCCCTACCGCCGCTAATGCCGTGATGTGATTTAATTATCAAGTCGGGGGAATTTTGCCGATTTACAGAATTTCGCCCTGAAATTTCTTGCAGTGGCGTGGAGCAAAATTCAGCCTCCCCCCATCTGGGGTGTCCTCTATAGATCTATTATTCATGATAAGTTTTACCTGAAGTTTTTCATAGAGAAATAATGAGAACAATGTAATGAAAATAATTTATATATTGAAAACAAAAATTCCTAAACGAAATTATGTAAATTCTGATATAAAAGTAACTAGAAACTACACCATTTATTCAGATTTGTCAATAAAATTTTAGAAAATATCAAATGAAATTCAATTGAGTGATCCGAAATACATTTGATGTTTTCTGAAATTCAATTGACTAATCTGAAATTCAATTGACACATTCTGAAATTAAAGTGATTAATCTGAAATACACTTGACGGTTTTTGAATAACACTTGAAAATGGTATAGGTAGAAAGACATCAATGTGGTAAGAATTTGAAAACATTTTTATAAGAAAATTGGATCACCTTTTTTAATTTTTTTGTACAAACATATCCATCAACTTATCGATAACCAAGCTTTTGGCCACTTCTTGTCCAAAGCTGAGTAAGCTCAAAAGTCTGATAGACATGTTTGCGACATTTTTAAGGAGAGTACCGAAAAGCTTGACGGTATATTAAGAAACCCCTCAATAGAATGAAATTATTGGGGCGTCATTTCATACTTTTAGTTTGGCTTGGGGGCTCCTTTGGTGCCGAACCTACCAGCATCGCGAGTTCTGTGGAGCCCTCTGATACGCCACTGATTTCTTGTCTTGTAGCGCTGTCTGAAATTATGTGGTTAAATGGGGATTTCTCCGGAAGCTTCCCAATGAATACAATAATGTAAGAATGTGATCAACAACACGGTTCGAACAGATGTTTTATGGCTAACCACCCCAACAAATATCACAGGCTAATAATTGCTCTTATCTAGTGTATGCCAGTATGAGCAAGGGTCATAAAAATCGCAACCTTCGAGAACTTGTTGATAGAAAACTGGAAATTCCAATCCATTCGGACTTGTGAATGATCACTCCCGCCTTTTTACCTGAAGGTAATTTTAGTACGCAAAAGGGAATTTTGAAGGAAAGAACCGTTCAGATCTTTTCGAAAAAATCAGTTCTATAATAACATGAGGGAATTTTCTATGAAATGGGAAATTTCCAAACATTATTGAGGAAATCTTCGTTCTTCTTGATTCAGAACAATTGATTTGAGCGTGGCCCCTATCGATCGCGGGGCCTGGCACTTGCCCAAAGTGCCCTAGGCGGAAGAGGGGCCTGGTTACTCTGATATGTTCTGAGTATCGCTCCGTGAGTTTAGCAAAATACTCAAATCCAATCGCTCTGGGCGAGTTGTACCAAATATCAAAATCCTGTCTGATCGCAAAAGCGACTCTTTAATTCCTAATCGCTATTCTGGAGTGCAAACTTCGAAAAAATGCAATTATAATGGGAGTTGTTCCTTTGTTTCGAGAAAAAACCAAACGTTTCTCACTCATTTAACATTTCCAATAAAAAAAATTATTGAAGAAAATTTTCCATAATAGTTCTACAAAATTTTACTCTTCGCTGATCGGAAAAACCCGAACACTTTCATTTCAGGTATGAAAAGAGTCTTCCGGGCTTATTGGCCGTGGTCCATTAGGAATAATTTCACCTAACGTTTCGCCTACAACTTCGGTAGGCATCTTCAGAGGATTCTCGGTCTAAGGTCGAAGTTGTGGGCGAATTATTCCTAATGGACCACGGCCAATAAGCCCGGAAGACTCTTTTCATACCAGTAAATCCGGTCGTGAAAGCCTTAAACTATTTATTTTCGGATTAGACCGAGAAACCTCTGAAGATGCCTACCGAAGTTGTAGGCGAAACGTTAGGTGACTCTTTTCATACCAGTATATCCGGTCGTGAAAGCCTTAAACTATTCACTTTTATTTCATTCCTATTTTAAAGTTAGGTTCGCATCAGACATTTCACAAACTCCAACCTTTTGTTAATGAAAAACGAAATTAATCTGACAGCATATGACGCTATCCCAACGCAAGCAATTATTTCTTCCAACATTTTTCTTGAACTCAAAACAAGGCATTTCTCAAACACTATGTTGTTTGGTATGCCTTGTTTTATTATAGTCATGAACATAACTTCGTCTTCGTCAACTCTAACGTAATGAAGATAGCAAGTGAAAAAAGCAAGCAAATACAGAAATGCTCCGCTAATTGGTCAAAATGCACACTACGACAATGGAGAAGGCTGTTTTATTCATTACAATTTTCAGCTCTACATACATATTCTCATTCTCGTTTTCGAGAATATTTCAAAGGAATTGTTTGTTCCTACTCTCATGACATATCAAAAATGCAGTTCATTCCGGAAAAAATTGATTTCAGGCCTTCGTTAACTGAACAAACAGGCATAACACGAACAGAATTCAAGAAAGAACAAAGTTTTCCGTAAATCAAAAAGTTTTGGACGAACTCAGAGGATCACAAATTTCACGAAATTGATTCTTTATAACTTCAAATGCTTTTCAAATAAAACATCTATTCGAATATTATTCATGCCTTTCACCTGTATCTAAGTCAGGAAAAATTTGATAACGATAATTTCATAATAAAATAACAACCATTACAAGAATTAAAAAAGTGTTGCCGGCAAGATCGAATACCCCAGCTCCTCAAGTCGGAGGCTTCGACGTTTACGATCTTTAAATCATTATGATCAAGCGGTGACCGATACGACACAACAGCTGCATTGCTATACGTTAACACAAACAAAGACAGAAGATAATTTTCCATGTAAGATGTAACAACCAACAATTCGCCCGAGGACGATAACATTGGATTTGATCTGGAAATCTCTTTTTTCATGCGTAGTTTGATACTTTTTATTCGGGAGATTTTGATACGAGATTCAAACCATTTCTGCAGGAAGGATATCTAGAATGCATGTGCAAAATAAAAAATTTCGTGATAATCGAATCATACCATGATGTTTCTTTGTTTTTGAGTTAAAGTTACAGACCGAAATTGACAGTTGGGCAATTTGAATACCTATTAGTTGTTCATTACAATTTTTTGTTTTTTCATTTGTTCGTTTCCTTTAAAAAAACTTCACAGTTCTTTATCGAACAATCAACGTTTCATGGATGAAATCCACCTATGAATAGTTTCATAAATTTCAACGAGCAGCGTGTCGAAAATGCTAATTGTATTGATACGATATTCAATATTCAGATTGACTGGAACTCATTGAAATTTTCACTCCAAGTGTCTGCAATTTTGTCTCAAAACTGAAAACTATTCGTCTAGTCATTATATTGAGGAAAATTAAGTCTTAGTAAGACAATGAACAAAAGCAATAGAATCTTGATGTATACTTGAAAATGCAGATAATCCAGAATGCAACATCAATAAAATAAATTTATATTCGGTCTGCATATATCTGACTTCTAAGTGATGTAACTTCTTCGGCTATTTCATCAACCCTTCCGATAACTCATATGTTCATATTTTAAAAGCTTCCAGAAATATGGTTTCAACGAACTATATCATGTATGGTTTTCGACGAATGTTATCATGTATGTTCTATTATGAAAATATTGCGATATTTCAATCGCAAAGTGCTTGTTGAAAGTTTTGAAACTCTTTCAGATATTTTCGAAAATGAAAAAGTTATCTTCGAAATCGATTAAATATTAAAATTTTGTTACATCTTCTAAACAAATGAATATATAATCTTGAAACGGATTTGACGTAAATCGAGCTCACAACATTTTTACCTATCTAGTCTGAAAGGTCTGCGATACCCACTATATATTGTATGGATCGCATATACTGACACCCATTTACATTTTCTAATATACATAACCATTCATTTAATTATGTTTATTGCAGAAATAAAATTATATCGATTTTTTTATTTCATATTTATTCCGGTACACAAAGGGTACCATCAAGAACAGATATAGTGGTAAATATAGGACATCTTGAAAGTTACATTGCCACGAGGATACTTAATTTTTGAGACATCGAGTCTAGAATATTTTCGAATGCTAGCGATATTATTATTTTTCCTTCAATGAAGGTTAGTCAAGTTGTGGCTACCGATGATGTGTTAGTTTCGAGCCTTATTTTCATATTTCACTCAAACTAGGGAAGAATTTTATAGTTTTTTCTATCTGTTTATGAAAATGCACAGGGTTTAAACAATGAACATTCTCGCGTTTGAACATTTTTCGATGAAATTTCGACAAAAATATTGAATTCAAGAAACTTACATCAATCCGGCTCAGGATTATAATTTTTACGATTCATGAAATATCATGATATCGTGAAATACTCGGACAATATATCCCATTCCCTGCCACGATAGCAGTCTTTCTAGGGTGACAAGTTCAGAGGGTTACATTCCTACCAACTTTCGTAAATGAATAGCCCGAACGTAAATACTCCTTGTATAATGATGAATAAGTACTTTGTTCTTTTTTTCAAATTTGCTATATTTTATATGAATATAGAGGGAAGTTAAACTTGATAACAGTTGGTTTATGCTGAGATTTTCACATGTGTATGTGGCGTTATTAATGTTACAAAATTAGAATTAATCAGATTTTTTTTCTGTATGTTCTTCACTGAATCTTCGAATGTTGATTGAAATAGAAAATTATCTTAAAATTTAAATAACATACCTATCTACAATACCGAAATCAAATTTTCCATCAAATTCCAGAGTGAATGAAAAAACAATCGAATTAATCGGCACTCGTCATATTAGGGATCAAAACTGGATTATTAAAAAATTCACAAAGAAATCATGATATACTCAGAGTGCCTTTTCAAAGTTGAGTATATTTTTGGTCTGTTCCCAAGCATTCATTTTGTATCAGTCAAATTCAAACCCATGTGTAAGGTGAAATCAAGTATTTCATATCGAAACAGAAACGATTTGGATAACTTAGAGAATGTACAAACGAAAGAATGTTTCATAATTAAAAAAAAACCTTCATATTTACATAGACAAAAAAAAAAAATGATTTTTTTAATTCGAGTAAAATGTGAAATCCCTGAGTCTAACACATATTATCGATACCTTATTTTCAATTAATAAAACAAATATCTTTCTTAATTTTATTAGCTATGGTGTCAGTAAGTATCTTCGTGGCAATATACATTTCGAAACAATCTAATGCGGTCCCAATAGTTACCACTGTATCCATTCTTGGTGGTACCCATATGTACCGGAATATATAAGAAATGAAAAAATCGATATAAATCAGTTTCTGCAATATACATAATTATCAATCAAGATATCAAGATATATATATATATATATATATATATATATATATATATATATATATATATATATATATATATATATATATCAAACAACTCAGCTGGTATGGCCATGTATAGAGAATGGGCGAAGAAAGGATACCGAAGCAAATTATGAACTGGAGTCCATTCGAGAGACGAAAACGGGGTAGACCGAAAGTAACTTGGATACAGGGAGTGGTCGAAGCAATGTCTGAAAGAGGTCTTAGACAGACCAGGAGATTGGGAAAATAGACAGAGATGGAGACTGGGCACCGCAAGGCGTTTAACGCTATAGAGCGGATATATATATATATATATATATAATCAAAAGTTTAGTTTTTTGGGATATCAGCAGAAGGTAAGTGAAACTCTTTTGTCTGATATCCCAAAAAACTAAACTTTTGATTTCAAATTATTCAGCAAAGAATATTCTTATTTATATATATATAATATAATATATATATATATATATATATATATATATATATATATATATATCTTATTGACTGTTGATGAGATGAAGATTCAATATTTATCGGGAAATATCAGTCTGTTAGAGGTAAGTGATACACTTTTATATCATTCCAAGCTTTCGGTTATATTTATAACCTTTTTCAAGGATCTGTAAAAAATATATAAAATACAAAACGTTACAATAGGTCTAGAGAATCATTCCAACAATGAACATACATATATTGTGGTTTTTCCTCTTTGTTTTTCTGAATAACTAGTTTGCTTTTTTCCTTAATATCCGTAGTACGACGCAGTATCAGATTATAAGAATTTTCTTTCGTAGTTTTTTATGTCAACTCGAAGTGAGTATGACACTGATAAAACGTCAAGAGTTCATTCTATGTACGGTTCTCTTTCTATAGTGTGGGTTGTATTGGTGGCATGTTTCATTTTAGAAAGTTCTATCAGGTAGCAGTATATATTGTTTAGATGATTCGTGTCTTGTTTGGAGTTTATTGTATTTTCTGTTGCGTTGATAGACATCATTTCAAGAAATAATCTCTTATTGTAATTCGATTCTCTATGAAGAATTTTTGTATCACTATAATTCATAATATGGTCATTTGTGTAATGAACATTGTGTCATTGTGTAATGAAGGTATCTACCAGATACCTTCATTATATTTTTAGTGAATACAAGAATATACGAATTGTTAAAACTATGAATAATACTATTCATAAGTTGGTTTACAGTCGACTGAAAGATGAAGAGAAAGAGCAATATGAATCTGGAGTCGTATATAGTATAACCTGTATCAATTGTGAAAAAACTCACGTAGGTCAGAACTCTAGATGGATAAAAGATAGAATAACACCCCACAAGAGTGATACACGAAGAAACTCAAGAACTTGCGCTCTAGCTATACATGCCAACAACAATGATCATGTATTCGATTATTCAAATACGAAAGTATTATTCAAAGAACCTACTTACAAAAAGAGAATCTTCTCGGAAATGTTATCGATAGCAGCGATTGATAAAACTATGAATACCAAACAAGATACCAACAACCTCAGCAACATATATTCTCACCTCATTGAGTTATCAAGAACATCACATCACCTATTTCAAAATCAGAACCTCATAAATAACAACAAACAATGAAATTGAAGAAAAAGCATACAATTTTATGCTTCCTCCACTGAAAGATGTCAGATGAGTTAATTCTATTATATGACATATTCTGTATTTATATTTCAACTATTTCTTGCAGAATGTGTGGTTTTTTATCTTCAGACTGCCCAGAAGGAAGAAAATCACAGTATATGTATGTTAGTTGTCTTTGTTCCCATTGTTATTTATATGTACTCGTATTTTCATATTACAGATCCTTGAAATAGGTAACAACATTTACATTTACCGAAAGCTAGGATAATATAAAAGTGTCTAACTGAGTTTCCTTGATCGAACATCCTGATAACATTCTACTTTTTCCATATATATATATATATATATAAAGATTCAATATTTATCGGGAAATATCAGTCTGTTAGAGGTAAGTGATACACTTTTATATCATTCCAAGCTTTCGGTTATATTTATAACCTTTTTCAAGGATCTGTAAAAAATATATAAAATACAAAACGTTACAATAGGTCTAGAGAATCATTCCAACAATGAACATACATATATTGTGGTTTTTCCTCTTTGTTTTTCTGAATAACTAGTTTGCTTTTTTCCTTAATATCCGTAGTACGACGCAGTATCAGATTATAAGAATTTTCTTTCGTAGTTTTTTATGTCAACTCGAAGTGAGTATGACACTGATAAAACGTCAAGAGTTCATTCTATGTACGGTTCTCTTTCTATAGTGTGGGTTGTATTGGTGGCATGTTTCATTTTAGAAAGTTCTATCAGGTAGCAGTATATATTGTTTAGATGATTCGTGTCTTGTTTGGAGTTTATTGTATTTTCTGTTGCGTTGATAGACATCATTTCAAGAAATAATCTCTTATTGTAATTCGATTCTCTATGAAGAATTTTTGTATCACTATAATTCATAATATGGT